>SRPX01000304.1:0-32067 GCA_018360215.1 Claviceps spartinae
AAACAGAAAACCAATAAGAAAAGGATGAAAGAAAGCACGCCAAATTCAGGAAGTAAGGACATGAAACCGCTTGTAAAGAATAAAGAATACACAACATCTGCCATACCCCCCATACTCCCCCCTCCCTCAACCCCCAAACAGCCAGCCACCTTAACCTTAAACAGTCCTACCCAACTCCCTCTCCCTCTTCACAATGTAATACGTCAACAAACTCTTCGGATCCTCCTTGACATCACTCATAGCTGCCCAAAACCCCCCATCCCCAACCCTCTCATGCAGCGACACACAAAACTTAACCGCATCCATGCGCACCCCCGAGTCAGCCGACTCCAGACACCGACTCGACAGCCCCGTCAGTTGCACGAGCTCCTTCTCCGAGGGCGTAAACTCAGGCCGCTTATCCAGCATCTCCTTAAGGACGTGTAGGCCCATGCTCAGCGTGCGGCAGCCCTCCGTAGTGGCATCCGTACACGCCTGGAGTCTCTTGCTCAAAACGTCCACCATCTCCGGCCCGTCGCCTAGCGTGACGAGTTCGTCGGCGAGAAGCTCCAGGCCGCTGACGACGTGGGCTCTTGTGTCGTAGGCGCCGCGTGTCTCGAGCAGAGATCCCAGGCCCTTGGATACATGGGGCCGGAAGTTGTCGCGGTCCTTCTTGAGGAGCAGCTTGATGGTGGAGAGCATCTGGGCCTTGACATCTTGCACCTTTTCGGGGGCGATACCGGAGAGGGGATCTTCGAGGTACTGGAAAAGTCCCAGCAATAGGGCCTCGAGCTTTTCGCTGGGAATTATCGTCCGGCTGTCGCGAAGGAGCGACTGCAGTTTTCGGAATCCGTGCACCTCGAGAGTTTTGCTCTTGATTTTCGTGATGCCGCTGTCCAGCAATTTGGAATTCTGGCGCGCCTTTTCTGGCGAATCCAGCGCATCTGCCGTGGGAAGAGGCTGGCCGTTGGGTTTGGGCAGACTCCCGGCATCTTCATTGACCGGCTTGTCTTCTAGCACGGGGACGTTGAATGTAGGTTTCGGGGCGGGTGCAGCCTCGTCTGTGAAGGGGTCTTCGTACACCTTGACCACTGGGGACGCGGGTTTTTTCGTCGTCTTGCCATCTACGTGTATGCTTACTGCAGACGAGGCTGGCGCCTCTTCCGAAGCAGATACTGGTACCTGTGCCGTTGCGTCTTTTTTCGGAGGGGACACGTGCAAGTCGGTAAGCTGGGGCACAATCTGCCTGCTGACAGCATCATCATCATCACGATCAGCATGTTGCCCGACTCCATTTGCTATCGAACGACCGATTGCAGGCGTTGACAACGGTAATGAGGAAGACAGTTTTTGTGCATCACGTCTCAGTGCTACTGGGCTGCCGCGTGGCGAGCCTGTCAGGTGTTTTGACATTGATTGTGATTGCAGAGCCGGCGAAGGTATGCTTGACTCGCTGGCACGAGACTGATGGCCCGGCCGATTGCTCTTTGGGGCCGTCTTCTTTGGCGTGACTGCCTTTGCTGGTAGCCTAGGAGTGGCATTCTTGGTCTTGATGCTCTCGGGACTATCCGGTTCCATAGCGTGATGATTACGGACGGAATAGGGGCCGGCCGTGGCCGGGCGAGCGGCCAACTCTGGTCTCCGTCGAGTCGGCCGCATGGGTGCCACCGACATACCTCCGGCATTCACGGATAGGGTCGATTCGGGGCGAGTCCTCGTTGCGGTCGACGACTTAGTGGCGACGGTGGTGGTCGTGGCATGAGTCGAGATGTTGGTGGTAGTTGTGCGTGTTGGTGACGAAATGTGAGCCATGGCGGATCCGGGCCGTGCTGGCAAGTTATTGGCAGCCATTGCCGCCTTTTTCTGTGCCAGCATGGTTTCACGAAGACTGGGCCTGCTGGATGTCATGGTGCTTCTTGACAGCCCAAGACCAGGCCGTGTGGGGGGGTCCGACTTCTTGGGGGAGTTGGGATTGCTGGGATCTTTGTTGAGGAGTTTTTGCGCCGTAGCGTCAAGGTCGGCCATGAGACTATTCTCGTCGTCGTGTCAGCAACGGCAACATGAATGCGCAAGGATGAAAAAAATGAATGACCCGAAAAAAGGTAGAACACTACGCATCAAGAGTAGTAACATCATGAAAACTCGACGCTTGCACTTACGCATCAGCTCGAGCAGGCCATACGCCCCAAAAAGTCCAGAAGGCCGATCTTGTCTTCTCCCGCACGCCGGGGTTCGCATCGCCCAATCCCTTGCGAAGTATCTTTTCCATCAGCTCTACGCCGCCCGTGTGCTCGACATGGCTCTTGTGGCAGGCCTCTTTACGCAGCACAATCTTGAGCCAATCGGTGGCGTAGGTCCTGGGCTGGACGTTCTTGTCTTGACTGGCGCTCCAGATGTGTTGCATCAGTCGCTGATTGTATGTTACTCGGCTGATAATACGTTGAACGGTCACATTCGCCATCTGAGAGCTAATCTTCTTGGTGCCAGCGGAAAGCTTGACGAGCGTCTGCATGAGCAACTCGACCATGGGGTCTAGAGCCGGGCCTAACGAAGCGGCGATTTCCTGCACAAGGCCGCAGCCCTCCTTGGACAGACTGGTTCGCAGCGAGGTGACTGCCTTGATGATGCCGTCCAATAAGCCGCGCAAGTTGGTGACGAACAGTTCCTGGAAATCTGTGGCAGCATTCCCGGCGTTGAGCCTGCGGAGCGTGTTGATGGACTGCTCGCGCTTCAACCAATTTTGCTCAGATTCTCGGCCCTCAAAATGAAATGCCATGTCTCTGAAGATGTCGTCGAGTTCGCGGTTGGTGTTGACGTACTGCGGCTCGACTGCTTCGACTTGCACATCGGGCATTGGAGTATTTGCGCGCTCGCTTCCATGAGACGGTACGCTGGCACCGAGGTGCGGTCGACTGGATTGCGATGGCTGAGTTGATGGCTGGGATGATGGTTGAAAAGGTTGCGAGACGAGCCCGTCCGACGGTATTTCTGGACAGCCACCTACAGGCGCTAGGGCTTTGACGATGGCCTGTTCGATGGCAGGGCGGACCTTGAAATTCTTCAACTGTCGTTTTAGGTCCGACTTCGCGGTGTTGGGAGCCGTCCTGGTGCAGAACAGTTAGCAACCTCGGTGAAGGCTCAACAGAAGAGGGAAGGGGAATGCAAAGTCAATGCCTCTTACTTGAACAGTTCAATCACAGTGGTCTTAGCAGTGTCCCGAACCATGCCATCTGCATCCTCGAGAAGTTCCATGAGCTGAGGCACATAGCCACGGAAGGGCAGTCCTCGTTCGTGGTGTGTCTAGAACAGGGTAAGTACATGACAAGGGACATGAGAACACACATGGTGACGTAGAAATCGGTATCAGGATTCATACCGTCAGAAGCCAGTGCATACCCGCCTCCTTGGCCCTCGGATTCTTGCCAGTCAAGGCCGAAGAGCGGACGAAACGCTCGACGTCGGCAGCCGCGACGGGATACAGCGTGTTGAGCGAAGCGGTGGCCAAGGATCGGTATTTATCTTTGGGATCGCCGAGCTTGTCGATAACCAGCGGTAGGGTACGGGCGGCCTCGCGAGACAGAAGCTTGGGGTCCTGCCGCGACAAGCGAGTCAGGAGGTGATTGAGGGCCGTGAAGCCGGCGTTGACGAGAGCGGCATGTTGCGAGGACGAAGCCGAGCGCAGACCGTCAAACAGGTGTGGAACGCATGTCTCGGGGACGTTGTGCTGCTTAATAGCGGACTTGACGACCGTGACGAGCTGGACTTTGGCGTCGAGAGACGCGTCGCTGCGCAGGACGGTGAGCAGATCAGCGACCTGATCGTCTGTGAGTTTTTCAACCATGGCCGGTGCCTGCGAGATTGATGATGATGCCGCGCTGTTGGATCGTGGTGCTTATTGAAGCTCGATTTGGGCGTCGTGTTGTGCCCGATTTGATGGTCGAGAGGTCGACTCGATGCTCGATCAAGAAAAGAGAATATCTAGCGCGCAGGGCAAGCTGCGACAATTGATGTTAGGGGAGCGCAAATTATAGACTTTAAGCCGCAGAAGCGCCTTCGCACAAGACTAACACGGGAGACAGTGATCTGGACAGGAAGAGGTCATTCCGGACGTTGAAGCAAGGAGAGTTAAGACGACAAAATTGTTGCGTTTGAGTGGTTCGACGCGCACAAAGAGGGGGCGACGCCGCGAATCAACGACAAGCGTCCTCGCGCCGCGCCGGACCAACCGAAAGGCTCAAGTACCTAGCGACGACGCAGAACTGGCGCAACAATCGCAAGAATCGCAAAGGAAGATGGGGGTCGATGCAAAGAGGCAGAACTCACCTGACCAGATGCTATCGTCGGAGCTGCAATCCTCGTTCAATTCGTACGAGCAATGACATTGGAGTTCTCCGTTCCTTTCTTCTTCTTTTTTTTTTCCTTTTCCGTCTTTACTATCCCTTTTCTTCCCTTCTTCTCACTTTTTCTCTCCTGCCCCTTCCTTTTGCGCTGGGTCCAAAGATTGCAAAAATACAAGTCGTGCGCAGAGATGCAGAGAGTCGTCTCCAATTTGTACTCCGTATTTTTCGAGATACAGGGACAGCGACCCGTGGCGAGCGGAACGAAGAGAGAGGACTGATGCGAGGCGGTCAGGTGCGGGATCCTTGGATGTTGTTTTTGTGTGATCGATGCTCTTCTGCTCCGGGCGTATGTTGTAGCTGTTGTTTGTGTGATCGGATAGGTATTGCTATGTGGTTGAAATGTTTGTTTTGATGTGGATGTTTGGATTTATAAGAGGTACATACACAGGTACATGTGTACTCCGTACATAGATTCCGGCACCCCAGTGCTTTAGTTGCCGGGGCGAGGGAAGGCTGTCTGGTGGGGCCGTCAGTGTCCACTGTCCGTCCTCCAGGCTCCGGAGTTTCCGCCTTGCTAGGTTCTTGGAACACCTTACAGTTGAGATATAAATCCCGCGATACCTTCACATTCTCTATCTTATTCTCTTCCAAGGCGCCCTCCCCCAGCCATATGCCGCCTTCTCTCTGAACCACCCCAGTCTCCCGTCCATCACCATTGAGTCCCCCGCCATGTCTCCCGCCGTCCAGATCGCCTCCTCTTCCAACACCAGCGATAAACACCACGACGCATCTCTATTTCCCCTTCCCAAGCTACGCCTCAAAGTCAAGGACCTTGGCCACCCAGGCGCCTCCCTCTTCTTCTCCTCCATCCACCCCACCAAAACCCTCACTCGCGCCGCCACCAACGTCCTCCGCCTGCTCTACCATGATCCCTCCGATCCGTCCACGACCCCTCCGCCTACCCGCTCCGTAACCGTCATCATCCGCGACATGTCCGGCGTGGCTTACACCATGGGCACCGACCTCGACAACGACCACAAGGAGATTCACCTTGCCCTTAGCCACATCACCGACACGGACCACGCGCTCACCTGCTCCGAAATCACCGGCGTCCTTACCCACGAGCTCGTGCATTGTCTGCAGTGGAACGCCCAGAATACCTGTCCTGGAGGTCTAATCGAGGGCATCGCCGACTGGGTGCGCCTACGGTGTGACTTGGCACCGCCGCACTGGAAGAAGGTCGTGCCTGAAAAGTGGGATGCCGGATACCAGCATACGGCCTACTTCCTGGACTACTTGGAGCATAGGTTCGGGTCTGGGTTCGTCAGGAGACTGAACGAGAAGCTGCGCGTGGATAAATATGATGAGAAGACGTTCTGGCCAGAGCTGACGTGCGGGATGACGGTAGGGGACTTATTCAAGGAGTACGTTGCGCATTTGAAAAAAGGGGGTGCATAGACGGCGCGTTTGTTCAAAGCGAGTGTATATAGAAAAGCGTTTCTGTTTCCAAGCAAGAGCGTCACTCATCACATCAGGGCGGATTATGAAGCACAGAGCGTTGACTTCGCACCGAGACCAGTCCAGTCCATAACACCATCTTCTATTTCTCATCGCGCACAGGCGCATACAAACGATGGCCGTAGTCCTGTGAGTGTGAACACATGGCTAAAATAAGGGACGGCGAGCATCAGCCGTTTCCTCCCTCCCACTTTCAGTAAATAAGTCAAGAACGTGCTTTCAGAAATAGAGACAGCCCAAAACGCCAATGCCAAATCTTGCCTGAACCAGAACTTTATACAAATGAAAGTGAACGTTGTTTCAAATGCTCCTTCCTTTCTGGGGTTTCCTCTCGTTTTAATACCGACTTCTGCCATCTCATACGAGGGAGTATCCTCAAAGCATTCCCAGACTACTCGTGCAGAGCGCCCTGCCCATCGTTATCGCTCACAACACTCCCAAAATCCGACCAACTTACCGGCGTGAGCAACCCCTCACTTCCACTAAGCACGTCCAACCGGCCTTGTCCCTCTTGCGTCGCGTGCTCTCCCGACTCCATGTCACTGGATCCAATGACAGACACAGACTCTGTGGGTGTCAACTGTCCCTCACTCAGGACCTCGGGCTCGGAGACAGGCCCAAGGGACATTTCCGCCAGCGGAGAGTACAAGGTGAGGCTAGAATCCTGCGCCCAAGCCTGGATGGAGGAATACGCCTCCTGGCCATCGTCCTGGCTAGCTGTCATGTACTCATCAGCAGCCAACTGACGCTCGAGCGTGGGCGGCGATTGCCGCGAGAGCGAGGACAGCTCAATCAGAGCCGGCGAGCCATCCAGCGTGCGCGTATAGCCATCATCCGTCTCACGAGTCGTGGCGCTATATATATCCGACATTCGGTCATCCTTGCCGGGGACATACGTCGCTGACACAGCGGCTACCTCGTCGCGATCAACAAAGTTCTCATCCGCAAACGGGTTGGTATACATGGTGGATATGAAGCCGCCGCCACGATGGCGGAGTCCTGCACCTCCATCTCGAACATCGGCACCGGTGTTGACGATATAACTGCCCTTGTCGGCATTCGCATCTCGCGTCAACATGTCGTTGAATGTTGTGCCGCGAGTCTCAACAACAGGCTGTGATGACTTTTCTGGTTCCATGACAGCCAGGGCTTTTTTGGCCTGTTCCTCCTCCTTCTGCAGGCGCATCGAGTTCCAGTACATCAATTCTTCGCGCTGTCGTCGACGAGTATCTTCGTCCGCATCGACACCTGGGTCAGCGCCCGTTCCTCCTCTAGACTGCAAGAAGCCCTCGGCGTCCTCGGGTCTGTTGAACATGGGAGACCGTTCGGAGGGGTGAATCCCACTGCCAAGGGAGTGCAGCGTCACGGCGACGCGGCGTCGGATATCGTCTGCATATCGTCGCAGCTCATGATTTTCGTACATGGCCAAGGCTGTAGCGACGGCCACGGAGACGGCGACCACAGCGCCAGAGGCGAGAACCACATGGGGGACAGGCATGTCTATGCCTTCTCGCGAAACACAACTCTTCGAGACTGTCTCACACCACACCAGTGACACCACGCACTGTGGTTCTGTAGACTGTCAGAGGCGCAGAGAGCCGGCGGGGCCGAAGGGTTGCCGAATGCCTCTGCAAAGCTTGAGGCGGCACGCCTGAAATAAGAGAGATGCTGAGAGGCAAGAAGGTGTTTCCACAGGCAGGTCTGCTCTCTCGTTGCTTGTCGAAAGACAGTAGGCAACAGCACCGCGTTATATTGCACAGATGACGGCATTGCGTAGTTTATCGCCACTGCTCCCCGATTGGGAAGGTGAGCACTGGGTCATGTGACTTGACTTTGCCACATTTTGCCACAAGGCTCCTTTTGCGAGACAAGCCACAGCGGAATCTAATTCTATGTCCAGAGACTGAAAGCGAAAGCTACTGAAAGAGTTTTCACTGTTCAGCTATGTCTCGTCAAACAGTCGAAGTCATTCTCACGGTCTTGAATTAATAATGTAGCTGCGCGGGAGGGAGAAAGGAGAGCATACTTCTTTCGTGCTTAGTCATAATTAACGAAAAGCTTGTCGCCGCCCCGAACAATGCAAACTCCGACAACCCGGTTAGGTACTTGTAAGTTGTCCACCGGCTTCAGAAGGAATCCCTGTATCTCAGGAACAATTTTTGCTGGAGGATTGGAGTCCACCAAAACCAACAGTTCTCCCAAGGGTTTATCACTATCGGTTGTTTGTTCTTCCATCTCCGATGGCTTCGTGTATATAAACTCTTTACCTTTCCCCTCTTCTTAGCTTGGAACTCCACTGCGTTTTTACTTGAATTCAGTCATGTTTGCTTCTCCTCTTGTCTGAGTCTTGTGGAGTCCGGTTTGGGCTGCCACTGCCTCTTTCTTTTGTTGGTGTCCAGTGTACAGTATCACGTCTTCGATACTGGCACTATGTGATCCACCATTTCCCTTCTTTTTTCTGCTTCTGCCCCAGATTACGGAGTACATCTAGGTACCTAGGTAGGTAGTGCGGCCCTGTCTTAGCGTGGTAAGACCAGGGGTTTTAAGTTTTCAAAGGTACATACATACATAGGTACATACGAAGCAATGGCAATGAGCTTGAATGCGCATCAAAGCAGACAGACAGTGCAGGCTGCAGTCCTTTATTCGACATCGCAGTCGACTGTCGAGGTGGTGCCCAAGAGTGAACAACTACCTATGTACTCCGTACTCCGTAAGGAAAAACAAAAAAAGGCAAAGAAAGAATAGGTCCGGCTGATAAAGGAAGAAAAAACGCCGTAGGCAAGTACTCCGTACATAAGAACCTTCCCGGCTGTTCGGATCCTAATTTTTGGACCCACGTCGGAAAAGGCAGTCCAAACCCCGGACTTAGTCCGTACGTGTCGCACAACCGGAGTTTAGGGCTGGGCGACTTGACCGGACCGCAAGTTTGCCTTAACGCGTCCGCCAACCCGCTGATCCCGGAGTCGCGACGGAGGGCTCAGATCAGTTCATGCGTTGTCGATCATTCCATATGATCCATCATCCATCATTGGAGGAGGGTACGGAAGCCATGTGCATGCACAACATGTAACGGCGAACGCATCCCACCACACATCCACACCACGACACTTTAACAGCTCACCACCTCAGCAGACAGCAGACGTCGAGTCCGTCGTTACTAAGAGGAGTGGACTGATGAAGAGCTGGATTCTGAGGACGAGTCGGCAGAGGTAGAGGTGGTAGAGTTGGTGCGACTCGCTTTTTGGCGCTCACTAGAGGGTTGGGCGTGTTAGCGTTCTGGCTCGGCCATTGGGCGTCGGGCGATAACACCAGAGAGCTAAGACTCCAAGGGCCAGGGCGCTAGAATAAAGAAGGTGGTGGGAGATCTTGACGTACTATGCAGCGCGGTCTTGCAAAGTGCAAACCCAGCGAGAATTGCCTGTCTTGATCTCGAACTTGATTGTTTTGTTGTCGCCGAGGCCGGTAGGGACAGCGGCCGAAGGGGTGGACTGTGAGCCGGGCATTTTGACGATGGGAGAACTGTGTCTTGTAGAATTCGTCTTCGTGATGTTGAACGTACTGGTGAGAAGAGAGGACCAATATATATGGGAGACTTATTTGAGAGAACAGGATGACCTTGAGTGACGGGCGAGAAGTTGTTTGGAGTAGGCGATTTGAGAAGGGGATGGAGGGAGCTGGAGATGGAAGGGGGGGGCGGGAGTCCAGAATCTATCTTCTTATACAATTTTCACACACACACGTACACAAGTTCAATCAACGCGCCCCGAATACGCGATATGAAGGGGATGGACACTGAAGAGCCTCCGGCAATGGGGTGCCGAAGGTCCAAACCCAAAACAGAATGTGTAAGAGCGCACAAAGGACAGATCCTTGCCCAAACGCGAGACCAACAATGGGCGAAATGATCTTCGTCGGCCCTTCCCCGCCACGACGAGGCTAAATCAAGAAGTCTACTACAAAAATACTCCGTAGCGAGTGAATTATACTTTTCCAAGCACGAGTAAGTACGTAGGATGAAAAGGTGAGTGGTCCTCGGTCCTCGACTCCTCAAGCAGACGCCGCTACGGGCCACGGCGCGCAATTGCCAATTGCACGGCAGCTCACGGAGGAAGGGCGACCAAGGCTTTTGACTTTAGGCCTACATACCTAACCCCGCGAAGAGGGCTTCAAAAACACGCTACACATGTACATATGTATGTAATTAAAGCTGGTGCCGTGCCCCACGAAATCCCACGATGAGAGCCCAAACGCGACAATGCAGATACTGTATGTACATATGTGTACATAAAAAAGACACGAAGCAGGGGTCCGTCGGGGGACGAAATTCTTATCTGCGCGCCTCCGATGTCGTTGGTGCGTGCAAGTCCGGCGCCGACGTTCAGCTCGGGAATTGCCTGGATAAAAGGACGATCCCTATTCGTGCATCCCAAGGTTCTCGTGTGGCCACGCTGTTATTTGAGTTCTTCAGATATACATGCAACATATGTCAAGGCGTCGAGAATTGGTCCTGCTGGGGTTGTCGGTTAGTCGGCATCGAAGGGCGCAAACCCGCGATGGAGAGAGGAAAGCGCCGAAAAAGTCCGTGTCTGGGCCTCGCACAGACAATGTCGGCTACCGATTCGGGATTCCAATAGAGAATTCCTTTTCTGCGGAAATGTGTACTCCGTAAAACGTGTAAAATCATGCACAGTGACGATTTCTGACCGATTGACCAATTGGCTGGTGGATGGATTGCTATGTATGTATGTATTGCGAACCTATGAAAAGCATGTGCCTGCAGCAGCCTGCTGGCACCGCATTGCGTCACTTGACAGGGCGCGGGACAGGACAAGGAACATTGAACTTGGAGAATTCGTTCTGGAAGGTCCAGCATCGTTACTGATCAGTGATTGGTCATCTCACTTTTTTTGAACCGAATTTGAATACCCGCAGAGGCGTCGGTGGCTGAGACGAGGCTGGATCTGGGGAATGTCAATGAGGGCAAGCGAGATGGATGATTCTTCAACGTGTTCAAACTTCACCCACGATGTCGCCGATCTGAAACAAGGGCCCTTGACTTTTGAGCATTGAGTGACAGGCAAAAGAAATGCCAGGCACTTACAAGTTACAAGCGCACCGGGGGCGCGGTCGTACCCGTGCCTGTACCATTGTTGGCCAGGGCCTGTGTTATGTGTGTTATCGAATATCGATCCTACCCGCCCACCGCAGGCGAGGACGAGGAAGTAGAAATGAGCCACTTGTACATGGACAATACGGACAGATCTGATTCCTGAAGACCATCCGGTCCTCGATACATATTTGGACAGCTCGTGAGTCGTCTGTAGACTGTGCCCCATTCGGGCCATTCCCGTTTGTGTTGAAGTCGCTTGAAATTAACACGCGTGCCTTGGCGTCACGACCGCGCGAGTCACGACAACCACAAGCGCATGAATGATGACGATTTCTCATTATTTTGGTCCTCATCGTCTCCCCATCCCCCTTATCCCCCCATCCTTTCCCCATGTTGCGAATTATGCCCAACGCAGTGCCCGCCTTCAATATTCATGCTTCCCATCCCGTTTAAAATGCCCAGAGGCATTCCCATCGCGCAAGCCAATAATAGCTGGACATGGGCCATCCTTCCGCATCAGAAAGCCTTTTTTGACTATGTACAGTACATGGCTAAGTACATACCTGTCTCGCAGTCGCCCTAACACCGTAAAACTGCCCTGCTAAATACAACAACCGCAACCTGCCCATTCCCTTTCTGTTTTTGAAGCAATACAAATGCGCCATCGCTTGCATGCACGGAAATGCAGGAAGCCGAACCCCAACACACACACACACACACACACACACATAAACACAATGTTCATACCATGAGACGCACCACATCCTCCAGCCGCGTCATGATGGCCGCAACCTTGTCCTTCTTCTCTGCGGCTGCACGGTCCGTCGCAGCACCAGCTGAACTCTCTTCGGAGACATTCTCCGGAGCATAGACCGAGTCCTCCTCCGCAATCAATTCCAGCTGTAGCCGCAGCGCCTGCCGGCACCTGTTGTACATCTGGTGACAACGACGTTAGAAAAGCCGGGCGGAGACGGCAAGACACGGGGGTATAAATTCTACATGTCAGTTCCCGTACATGTTACATACCTTGGTATCAATATCCAACGCCAACAGCATCCGCCTCGCGAGGGGAATCATGACGGGATGTAAGTCATCGCAACGGTGGTTGCCCACTTTGCAGGAGAGACACCTCCTAGAACGGCCTCCGTCAATGTCATAGCATCGGCCGAGATCTCCCTTTCCCGCGATGGCAGCTCGTACACATCCCTTGCAGGGTACGGCTCTTGGTGAGACGGCAGGAGTAGTCTCGGTCTGGGGTTGCGAAATGGGTTGTTCAGACTCTGGTTTAGTTGCATTCGGGCTGGGAACTTCAGGGAGTGGCATTGTTGGCGGACTTTGGGGGGGGGGGGGGGGGGGGGACTCCTTCGAAATCGGATAAAACCAAAAGTTCTGCGTTGGCGCTGATGGGCGATGAATGAAAAAAAAAAAGGTGTTATGGGATCGTTGTGCAACGTGAGAGAGGTTTTGGCTTCAAAGAGGTAAAAAATGAACATCGTGAGCCGAGCGCGCGGGTGAAAACAAAGGCGCGGGGCAAGCGTCGGTCGTAGGCGCTCCTACGTTAATCCGCGCCGACTAGCAGGTCCACATACGCGTGTTGGGGAGACTGAGCTTGCATTTTCCCCTTCTCTCCGACTCAAGTTCTCAACATGAGTGTCGTTCTGATGAGCTTTGGCAGAACTTTGGCAGAAGTACCTACATAGCGCATGCAACCTGGGTTTTACGCATGGTATGTCCGGGGGGCTTATGCCCGGGTATGTGGCCAGTCGGCTGCGCGTTTTGTTTCCCCAGACTTTGCTTTGTTGTAACTTGTGCGCAATGCTTGTCGCACGTGTTCGGCTCGCGTGGCACATCGACATGGCAGTTGGAGCGCACTTCGACAGACTTTGTACGAGGCAGGCAATTCTTTGCTTGCTGGATTGCCGTGGAATAACCGCTGGCAATAGTGTTTATATTGGCAGTGAAATCTCCTGACAATGACGTTTTCCTAGGAGCTGTGTTCTCTCGGGATGGCAATTTTCTGGCAATGGCATTAACGCAGTGTTCTGGAGAACTCTCTTTTCGAAAGACTTTGAGTCTTGACTCGGGAAAGTCCATACAAACAACTGCGATGGGGGAGGCCGATGCCAACTTGCTCCGACGCGTGACTCGACAGATCATAAGATACCTACCTTCGCGTGCGACCCCCCTTTTGTTCAAGCTTGTAGAATGCACGCCTAAGCTTAGGCATGTACGACAAGGTTGGGGAGGTGCGCTCTGAGCTTAGAGACGGCTACAAGCTTGTAGGGCCAACTTTCAAGTGGGCCCCACTTAATTGCACAAGCTTGGACATGTTGACAAGATTGGGAACGTACGCGGCGGTTACGCCCAAGCTCAGGGAACCCCAAGAGCACTTTTCGTGAAAAGCTTGGGGACGCCCTAAGCTTGGAGGCGCGCAGCCCAAGCTTGTCATTTTCCTTTCGAGTAATTGGCAGCGGGCCCGCTGCACTACAGCGCCTCGCCCCCCCTGATTGTGAGACTTCAGCGCTGCGAGCGCGCTGGAAGGAAAACCATTGAAAAGCTTATGGGCCCAGCTCAAGCTTGTCATTTTCCATGTGAGTAACTGGCAGCGGGCCAGCGGGCCTCGGTAGCGCTGCGAGCGCTGGAAGGGCAGTCGGACTTGAGAAGAATCAGTAATGTCAAAATTTCCACATGGCCAGATTGCTCCCATTAAGAACTTGTGCGGCTTTTCATAAAGCAATCTATCGACAAACCGTCTCATAAGATTTTCAAGAGTCTCAAAATCATACTACGCATTTTAATATCCGTTTGCACTTGAATTGGTGATTCAAGAGAGAAAATGATCCGAGGGCATCTTTGGTGAGGTGGAACATTCCCGAGTTGGGTATGTACATTGTACCCTGTTTTCAAATGGCCATGGCTCTATCAATTACTTAATGAATTTCTTAAACATTCAGAGTAACGATAGTCCCTGACTAGATGTTCCTCTGAATGCTAATCTATCCTGTATTGATTTCAGTCTGGATCCGAATGGGCGTGGGCAATTGAGTTCACTGTTTTCTGTGAGATCTTACCACTCAGACAATTGGCGAAGCAATTTGCATGTGACTCTGCGGTCGTATCTGAATAGATTAAGTACTTGGAAAGTCCTTTAAGTCAGAGGTTTCTTCAGAGGTCAATTCTTTGACTTTTCATCCACGTATCGTTGAGTCATCCAGCGTTGAAATATACATCTTGCACCGGCAGCGATTCCTTGATTTGACCATCCCGCCTCCACCTCGCGCATAATGACAGAACTGACTGTCCAACTCATATCATGGTTTCTAATGCCAATACACATGGTTTGAGAAAAATCTCCTCAGTTCAAGACATGCTGAGCTGGTGTTGTGGGCGGAAGAAGAAGGAGGGTGCGTCGCGAGATGGTGTAAATGCAGAATGCAAGGTCTTCTCGGACGGGCCAAGGACACGCGGCACTACCCTATACTAGCAGGTCGCTCAGCCCCCGAAATGTTATCTGACCACCCACTTTGTTTCAAGAGTTTTGACTCCATCGAGTCGGCTTCACTGAAGCGAAGCCAGCATGTGCAATCTACGATTTACAATGACTTTCCAGAAAACTACACAAGACGAATCGGATGCGCAGAACGTTCCCGAGATGATTTCTGGACACGCCGCCATCGACCATTGTTCCCATGCCAAGTAGGTAGGTAAATAAACCGTTTGCATCACAAGGATGAAGTTTTGTTGGGGTAGCGGCGCCTACAAGTTTGAAACAAATTGAAATATGCTCCCCCCAATCCGTTTGTACGACAACCGGAGAGCGCTGTCGAATACAACTGCAGACAGGAAACTGAGAACTCACATCAATTGCTCCGACTGCCATTGTTTGAAAGCTTTGCCCTCGAGAAGTCTTTGTACTTACAGTCTCGATTCTAGGTATTTAGCTCTTCATCGACTTGTAAGTTGTTTGTCTGTCTTCACAGGCTGGAACCCCACGGGCCACGCGGCAGAGCGTGCGAGATCTGACATAAACAAGCTTCTGCAGACCCCTGGGCCACGGACTGGGCTATTGTGTTCTCTTTCGTTCCAATAATTTTTGCGGCCAAAAGAGTCATGACATTCCACCTCGCGAAGACAGACCCGACCGTCAGCCGCGTGCAGGCTTCCGATGCAGTGCGTTACTGTGCGTCAGATACCTAGGTAGGTTAGGTATCCGACAGCTTGAACTTGAACTTGAATACACACGTGCAATTTCAAAAGAAGAAGAAAACGCCACGTATGTATCCGTACGTACCTACCTACGCCAGTCAGGTGATGAATGAGGTGTTTTGGCCCTCGGGAGAACAATGCCAAATTTGCAAGCCAAGGCACACTGGCCACTGACCACAAGAAGATTTGTTTGCGTGCAGCGTGAGGCACGTGCGTGGCAACCCCTTTCTGCATGAAAATGATTCCGTCTTGTCGATTCATCAATTCATCTCTATTCATTGATTCAATCCAACATTCCGATCTGCCATACAGAGGACTGATGTTGGGACGGGTCTTGGGCCTTGGCAACACTTCAATTGCTGCTTCCTGATTCTTCCCCCCCCCCCCCCCCCCCCCTGCGGAGTATTCACCGTTGGTAACTTGGTGTGACCGTGTGATGCTTGGCTCAGGTGAAATTGAGATGGCGTCGCACAAGGGACAGGAGCCCAGGACAAGCGAACGCCGGTGTGTCAGAATTTGCTGACGGCGTTGGATTCATCATTCACACTCACAGTGCGGTGCAACAGCAAAGCCAGCAATTGAGGCAGCCCCGTTGGCTTCGCGGCGTCGGCAGCTGCGCGACGTGATTGGCCAGTGGGGAGGAATTGACGGGCAACTTCATCGAGAGCTGGAACCCCGCATCAACGCATGGCCAGAAGTGGTAGGCGGGCCGGTCATGCAAGGGGACTGCCAGCTGCCTGCCGCCGAGAGGGCGCCGCCCCAGGCACCGGAACTGATTGGCCGGTGCCTATGCGTCTTCGGCCCAGACTGGCTGCCCAGTGCCAGGTGCCACCAGCGCCTGCCGACAGAGGGGGATATTGCCATTCGTCTGATGTCCGGGCCACCCTTGCGTTCGTTAGTTGTACACGGGTTTACATAGGTATGCAGGTGTGTACGCGTGTAAGTACCTACCTAACATGCCAGTGTCCATGCGTTGTGTTATACGCGCGTGTGAGTACATTCCTGTCTGTACATGCATGTGAGTTTTAGCTGAGGAATAGGTGAGAACTTGCAGACGTACTACATGCGATTGCCACACAACATCATGTAGATAAAGCGGGCGACGTCCTCCTTCTTTTCCTCCCTCGCAGTACTCTTCTTCTCCCTCATCACGATTCACGACGAACCTTGGCCATCTGCAGTCTTTTCCCCGCTGTCCTTCTTGTTTCGTAGGGTGCCCCCGGTGTGCAGCCCCTTTTATATGTACCGTCGCTTTCCTGCAAGCTCACGTCTTCAAGAGACGCTGCTTCTACTTCGGCTTCTTTCTTCTGCTTCCATTTCAGATTCCGCTTCGAAATCCTGCGCAGGTCGCTGCCTCTGAGACAGGATAACGGAAGCTTTTTTCTCGCAGAAAGTTGCCATACATTCCCTTGACTGCTGCGCGGTCTTCTACGAAACTTGCCACCTTCTTTGTTTCTCACTCCCTCTACGCACCCTGGTATTGAGAATTCCATTCCTTAAGGACATATCAACCATCTCTTTGGGACATCTATCGCCCTACCTTCCTTTCCTGTTTTATACAGAACGATACCCAATACCTTCTTTTCCCATCCATCTCTGAAGAAAACTTGTTCAAGATGAAGACTTCCATCTCCGTTACGCTGCTCGCCCTGGGGGCTGCTGTGGCTGCATACCCTGCCGGCACGGGTGTCTCGCGACGAAACTGTGTGCCCGGCGCACTGGTGTGCAATGGCAAGGAAATGTTTGCCCTTTGCAACTTGGATTACCAGACGGCGTGGATGCGTGTGGCCGAGGGAACCAACTGCGTCTGCGACGGCGCTGATTGTATCATTGCGGATGTCACTGGAGACGACCACCCCCCCATGGACACGGCTTCTCATCAAGCACCCGGCCCTTCTGTTCCGTCGTCCACGCTCTCGACCACGCAGCCTGATCCGCCGCAGAAGACTGTGCCGTCGGTGCCTGAGATGAAGCCCGTGGCAAAGCCCATGGCGAAGCCCGAGACGAAGCCCGAGACGACACCCAAGCCCGTCCTGTTCCGCCCCAATCGCCCCCAGCCGTCGCCCACGCCTAGCTCCACTACTTCCAGCTCAATCGCGCCTGGCCCAACCGGCTCCGACTCGGCCGGTCCCGACTCCAGCTCCGGCTCCGGCTCCGGCTCCGGCTCCGGCTCTGGCTCTGCACCTGGCAAGGCCTACATAAAGACCTTCAGCGGCACCGGCGACCACTCACAGGGCTGGCCCTCCAAATCCGAATGGGTTGACTTTGAATCCATGTGGTCCAACAACCTCGACGACACCATCCGGAAGTCCTGCGCCTCCTTCCAACAGGAAAACAACTCCGAGCAGGAAAGCGCCGCCGTCAAAAAGGCCATCCAGTCCGTCTCCAAGTCCTCCGGCATCGACAGCCGCTTCATCCTCGCCATCCTCATGCAGGAGTCTGGCGGCTGCGTCCGCGCCCCGACCACAAACTACGGCGTCACGAACCCGGGCCTGATGCAATCCCACAACGGCGACCACTCCTGCTTTAACGTGAAGCCCTGCCCCGAGGAGAAGATCCTCGGCATGGTCAAGGACGGCGCCCTGGGTACTTCCTCTGGCGATGGGCTGCAGCAGCTCCTGGCCAAGGCTGGCCAGGACGATAGCAAGTTCTACAAGGCTGCTCGCATGTACAACTCTGGCTCCATTGCTTCGTCGGGCATACTGCAGGATGGCATTGCGACGCATTGCTATGCGAGTGATATTGCGAACCGTCTTCTCGGATGGTCGGCGGGGCTTGGCACCTGCAATTATAAGTAGGATGGTGTACTTTTCGGCGAGGAACGCATGGAGTGCATCCGAGTCCGGCAGCTTTCTTTTTCTTTTTTCTTTCTTTCTTCAACTTTTTGAGTAGAGATGTTTTGGCCCTGTCTCATTTTTTTATTATTTTTTTGGTATTTCATTTTTGCTTCGCCTAACGTCAGCGCAGTACAGGATTCCACATGATGTTTTGCCTTGCTCTTTTTCATTCTTCCATTCCTTTACTTCTTTTTTTTTTCTCTTTCTTCACTTCTTTTCACTCGTTGCCTTTCTCTTCTTCCATTCTTTCCGATTTACCTTTTTTCATGATGGTCATGTAGCCGGTGTTGGTGTTGGAGCTCGGGGACCGAGGCGGATGAGCTAGAGCTGCCCAAGTAGCTCGAGTGAAACGCTCACGAAAAAAGAAAAAAAATTATATATACACACAATTAGAAACAAATTTTCCGACTCACCGTGATACGTCAAGTTTGTTCATCAGCTGTTTTTGTGATTTGACTACCCTACCCTCGCACTGTCTTTGGACGCCTGTTACGCGATGTCTTCTCCGTAGTTCGCATAACACCGACATATACTCCGTAATACGTATGCTTTGTTCAAGAGTTGTGCCTCCCCGCTCCCGCCGTCTAGGTAGCATCGCATCCATCATGTAAGTCTAGAAGGTAGGTATGTACTCCGTAGTTCCTCCACCCCAAGACAATAACTTCATGCATGCATGCACAGCCTGCGTCAATCCCTCTGCATCGCATCACGGAACTCCACAAGGTCTCAGTTCGCATAAATGGATATCCAGCCCCATGAACTCGAATCAAAGCTCTTTGGGGCAGACTATGCTCCTCTTTATGGTGAATTTGTTTGTTCCTGTGGTGGATTCGCGCCCAGCAGTCTTCGATCTACATACATACATATTATACTTATACGTATGTACCTACCAGGACAACAAGCCAAAGAAAGCAAAAAAAGACACCGCCTCCCCTGAGTCCCCTCTGGCGGGTGGGTGGACTCGTATATGTGAGTCTGGGTCTATACTCCGTATATGTACACAGCAACAATAGACGCGAGCGAAGCCCAAAAGGCGGAACGCACGCGACATGCATATTGGTGGTTGCTGTGTAAAACTGAGGGAAATATCTCACCCACGGGCCACCAGTCCACGCCTTAACTTGGCACTCACCCAGACTCCAGTACGCCGAAGTCGTCGTGGGGCATGTTTTGCTTGGCTTGCTGATACGAGTGTCAAATAGCGAATATGCAGCCGATTGCTTCGGGTTTGTATGTACCGCTGTTGCGACCCTTCCCCACAGAAACAAGCCATGTCTTTTGAGTGTAGAAATGCGGTTTTCACAACACCAGCAGGACCACATTGATCTTTTCTGTTTGTACTCCGTAAATTGTGAGTCCACCTCGGGCGAGCATTTCTGTGCCAAGTGCCCAGGGCAGACACGCCATCGTCATCGGCGAGAATAGGGCAGGAGGGAACTTCGCCTGCGTGCAGCAGCTGCAGCAGCTTCCCTGTTGAAACGCGTCGCGCCGTCGCGTAGGTATGGCCTCAAAAAGTCGCATCAGGGCCCCCACAAACGAGTTTCGACGTTGGTTGAAAGGCCACAAGCCACCAAAGATCTGTACAAAGTGCGTGTGTGGTGCGATCCAAGTTAGGTACGAGGCAGCAACACACATTCTGTTCTTGGAAGAAACAAAAAAAATGGGAGCAGCTCCTGCGCGCGCAAGGAGATTCTTCACCTCCTATCCAGTATTTTCATCATCTCATCCTCCTCATCGACCTTGGTCCCGCCAATGACCACCTGCACACCTCTCTTCTCCAATTCTGCTCGCACCAGGCTCCGCGTCGGCATACCCTGAAGAAAATGGGGCAGCTCCGTCTTGCGTTGTCGCAAACAGCCATCTACGCTCCTCATGCCCACCACGAGAAAGCCTAGCTCCTCTCTGTCGATATCAAAAACCTCCCACCATTCGCAGTCGGGCATCTTGGCGCCTACATCCTTGGCAGCATTATAGATGGCCGCCGTGGCGAGGGCATGTGGTTGATGCGTCAGATATAGCATTTGCGGCGACAGCAGCGCCGTGTTGAGGTACTGTATCGTTTTGCGCGACACGGTCGACTTGGCTTGGGAGAAGAAATCCAGCGTTTGTAGGTAGGTTATGGCCAGGGAGTGGGGGAGCGCGACATGGGTGTTGAAGGACAGAGTGTACAGGATTTGAGTCTCTAGAGCAAGAAGTCGGATTTGAAAGGCAATATAATCCGCTTCGGTCTGGTAGTATGATTTGGGATCGTCTTCGGGCTGGTCGTCGCTCGTCTTGAAGAGAGTGGAATTTCGCGATAGGAGGTAGGCGTAGACGTTGGACACGTCGCGAGGTGAGCGGGGTATGGGACCGACTTTTGCGACGAGGTAGATGGAAGCTGCTGATACGTCCTGCGCCGGTCACAAGGTTAGTCTAACTGCAATGGCACGCGTGTCGCGAGGAGGATGTTTGAATAACCAGTCCCGAACAAAACCACCGGAGTTCATACGCTAAATTCGTGGGCCATGGGCGAATTTACAAGCCAGAATCGGGCCAGTATGACGTTTGCCTGGGCAGTGACGGACTGCGGTAGGTCGAGAAGCTGGCCGGCCGCTTGCGTGAGGCATTGCGTGGCTATAAAGACGACATCGCGGATATCTTGCGGCAATGCGGGCTTCGAATGATGTTGATAGAGCTGCGACGTAGTCGCAAGGGGGTTTATGAGATGCGCCATGGCTGCGCTGCGACAGCTGAAGCAGACAATCAAGAATGTGGCGGTTCGTTCGTGATGATCTGACAATGATGTTGTTTCGACCTCAAACGTTTGCGACTTGTAAATTGTCTCCAACTGTCTCGATGACACGTGAGACCCACTTATACACAATGGTTGACGGCGGACGCTCGTGAATGCTTGAAGAAGCTCAGTCGATTGCGACAGTTTACAAAAAATCGATCATTCCGCATAGCAATATGCGCAGAATAGCTGAAAAATACGCCCCAGTAGTTGCCATGATCAAGAGATGGGACTCACAGCTGCGTTGGCTTCACAGCTCTCTAGGATTACCGCGAACCATCGTCGGTTCCGATCTGCCTCGCGCGACAACCATACGAGTAGCATAGACACCGCTCCAATTCGGCTTAAGATTGGCTGTGAATGCTCGAATTGGCAGTTGACCGTTGTCACGAAACAATGTCTCAAGGACCTGTGGTGGCTTCCATCCAGTCTCTGAAGGATGATGATGAAAGTGCAGAATCAAAAACATCCTCCCGGGCTTACAAAATCCGACATAGAAATGCAGCGGATTCCATGAGGTTCCCGTGTCCACCCTTTAGGCTGTGTCCTCCACATATTAGGTACCTGACTCAATGGCAACAGGATCTGACTTGCAGTTGCAACTGAAACTAATTCAGAAGTCACAAACGTTAAGATGAGATAGGTATGTATGACCGGCGAGTCAGCGGCGCCACAACGTAACTTGTCGACTGCAACCCTCAATCGATTGGCGGATGGGATCTTCATTTTCCATAGCGTTCTATATAAATGTACACGACCCCGGCTTATGATGCCTTTTTAAAGTACGGAGTAGAAAAGGTTAGGAATCAAGTCCAAAGCCGCAAGAAGAAGGTACATATTCGCATCTCTAGGTATTATGCAGGCACCATGGAATGTGCAGAATCGCTGACTAGATGCCCAAGATCATGTTGCTGTGGCTAACATCCTTTTAGGGCCACGAGTGACCTGAATCATAAAGACGCGTGACAACTTCACGATTCTGCGCGCGAGTGCAACATCAAACAGGCATCATGTCCGTGCTAATCGATCAAACAACACCGTTCGAGGTGGACTATTCCATCGTCCCCGTCGTTAACGCCTGGCGCACCGAGCGTCTGGATTTCATCAAGATTGATGAAAACGACGAGGATATCAAGGCTTTCCTCCCACAGGTTGAGCAGGATCCTGTTGTAGTGGCCCTGGCATTTCTTGAGGGTCTGGGACCGCGAGGAGAGGAGGACATCAGAGCACACCTTAAGGCGTGGAGCAATGCTCTCCTAGGGGTAGCCATCTGTCTGCGGGAGGTCGTTGATGAAGGAGGAGATGCGCCAGCCGGAGTGGACGGGACGACGACGAATCAGGGCGGCGATGGCAAGACCAAGCGAGCCATCCAAAAGAAGACCATCGTGGGGACCATGTGTCTGATAAGGGGTGGTTGCACAACTGCCCGGACATCCCAACATCGCACGGCGCAGATGGGCATCACGCTTGCTAAGCAATATCAGTGCAAAGGCTACGGTCGAGAGGCCATCAACTGGATGGTCGACTGGGCTTTTAGGCATGCTGGTCTCCATACGGTGTCCTTGGCCGTCGCGAGCTACAATCTGAGGGGCATCCATCTATATCAAAGTATGGGCTTCAGACTCCAAGGTAGGAAGAAAGAGTCTATTTACTTCGACAGAGCTTGGTACGATGAGCTGGATTTCGGCATGACGGAGTGGGAATGGGAAGAACTGAGGGGCCTTGCGTCGGCCAAGCCTGTGTCGTAGTATCTCGTGATCTTGGTTTTCTTTTTTCTTTACTTTCTTGTTTGCAATCTAAACCCTAGGCTCGGGCGTGAACATGGGGGCCATAATCATCGATCGTGAGGAATGTGACACGAGCAACATGTCGCGTCGTAACGCAACAGCTATCTATGTGCAAACCGTATCATCGCATCCAGTCTACGCGTTGTTTCAAGCCGTATGTAACACTACGGAGTGGGCAGCCATTGGGCAATCTGGACCAATCTAGAATCTCAGCAATGAGCATAACCTTATCCCATGATGTTAAGCAGATTCCAGAGGCAGAAAGACAAAGTGAGCTGATGTAAGGTAGGTACCTAAGGAACAATGTACATTTGCAATGTATGTGATGTGTGTGTGTGTACATATGTAATTGTTGCTTTGAAGCTTTGTGCGCACAGTAGGAGAAGCGCGACATCCGGGGTGGAACTTGGAAGCTTGTGAGGAAGAGTGGGGCTTGCCGCGAGAGCTTCCCTGCTGCCAACTGCCAACGTCACCTCTCCTCACTTTTCGATTTTGATAAACAAAAGTGGCACCCGGCAAACAGAGCATCCAGAAACCTCAAAGCATAAACTAACATATCAACCCATCACACCCCACAGAAGACGAAAGAAACCATAATTGTTACTCACACCGGGCGCCCGCCACGCCACCATGTCTTCGGCCGCCTCCTTCATATCCGAGATCCAAGACTCCGATATCGACGTGCAGCCCGATGACCTGGTGCAGGCCATCGCGTTCAACACATACGGCGACCGCTGCGCGATAGGCTCCGTAGACGGCAAAATACGCATCTTCAACCGCCAGAGCGACGGCATCTGGCACCTCTGCGACATTTGGATCGCACACCCGGGCGAGGTCCTCGAGCTGCAATGGCTCCCAGCAACGATCTATCCCAGCCTCATCGGGTCACTCGGCATGGAAGGCTGCTTTCGAATCTGGGCAGAAGATCCGTCCGCTGGGCCAGGCCACCGCTTCTGCGCAGCACGTTCCGGGGGCCCTGTCTTTGACGACCGATCGTCGCGCGCACCATATCGCTCCTTCTCGATGAAGCACAACGAAGAAACACACCAGACCTATCTTGCTCTGCTGGCCGCTGACGGGCACCTCATGATATACGAGAGCGAAGAACCCGACAACCTATTCGAGTTTGCCTGCATCGACGAGTTCAGCATCTGCAGCAAACCGGCCCTCGGCGAGGAAATCTCTTTCAAGGTCCGCTTTGATCCGAATCCAGAGCCATGCTACACGGCACTCCGCGCTGGTGTCCCCGTAGATGCACTGGGCATGGTCGTCGTGGGCATGGACACCGTCAGGGTATACCGCTCGCGCGACATCCCCTTCATCTCATACGGCGTAACCCAGCTTCAGAAGGAATTCTACCTCGCCACCGAACTCAAGGGACACAGAGGCCTCGTCCGAGACGTAGCCTGGGCGCCAGGAAACTTCCGCGGCCACGATGTCATCGCCACAGCATGCCAGGACGGCTTCGCGCGCGTGTTCCGCCTCGACACGCCGTTTGATCCCAACGACGGCAAGTCCTGGTCCACGAAAGACCTGATAAAACCGCGCCGTATGCCCAAGCATCCACCAGGCAGCAGTGATGACTCGCCGGGTTCTCCGGACTCAGGACAGGATGGGGGCTCGGATGATGCCGCCTCCATCAGGACGGTTAGGCTGGTGACGCAGCCGTCTTCGGCGCTGAGTGAAGGCCTTGCTAAGAGTGATACCTCGAGCGAGACGCGGGAGTGGACCGGCCAGGAGGGCCAGATTCCACACACGTATAGGGAGATAACGCGGTTGGATACCCACAGGACTCCGGTGTGGAGGGTGGGTTTTGACGACGACGGCAGGATTCTGGGCACGACTGGCGATGACGGGAAGTTGATGCTGTATAGACAGACGCCTGATGGGATTTGGGCTCAAAGTACGGAGCTGGTCATGACTAGGGATATGACGGCCAACACGATCACCTCGCCCTGAAGGATGTGAACAAGTCGGAAAAGGGACAGAAACGGGAAAGAAGCATCTGGTTTCAGTGGTTGTGGGCGATACAAGATTTTCTATTGCTTGCCATGAATGCATCTCTCTTCTGTACGCAAAGAGGAGTTGAGATCCATGGTGTTTCGCAAAATCGACGGAGTTGGCTGCTAATGCATTCTTTTGTGCTCAATGCCGAGTACGATGTACTGCGTAATGCGGGAATCAGCGCTTCTCACAATGGGTGTGGTTGGGACTTGTCCGAGTCTTGCGACGCCCTTTTGAACGACGGAACCAAGGATCTACTTGCTATCAGCATGGGCCGGATGTTTTTACACAAACTATCAATATGTGCGGTCTCGTACGTGGATGGCCTGCGTGTGGTGTTTGAGGTATCCGTTCGTCACTGGATCAACTCCCCATCAACTCATTGACAGACTCATTCGCACATCGTACCCTGCCGACAGAAAACCGTCATATCCATATCCATGAGCATACTTCCAAAAGGACTGACTGGACTCCACACATCGACGAGATACATGATACATCACAACCACAGCCACAGACATCTGGCTCATGGCACATGGTAGCGAGATACAGGCTCAGCTGTAACTGTGGTGGACCTTCCCTTGGGCCTTCGAAGCTTTATTAGGGAGCTATGATCCATCAGATTGGATTCAGACGCCGACCCCTTGGGCAATGGGCATGGAAACGAAGTCTTTGAACTTCTAGGCAACTCCGGAGGGCGGTTGCTAATGAATGGGCTCGCATTCATGTACACACCTCTTCTGAGCTGCAGTCACAATAGGCAGGTAGGTAGGAAGACAGTACGTCTAAGAGATGGAATTGCCCTCGCACAACTTAGTCTCGCACACTGCAAGGATATACCATACCAAGACTCATGAGGACCAAGGCATTTGGAGGCGGACGAGAGCATACATGATGCGAGACATTTATTCACTATCCACCGCCAAGGTACTATATCCAGCCAGACGCGTGTAAATAAATAGGCTTCGCTTGGCCGAACTTACCTGGCGTAATTCACCACCGTAATATCTAGCGTAATTAATTTTTATCTAGCCTGGCGCGTGCATGTAACGTGTTTGCTATGTATGATCAAATTATACGTAGGTAGGCGTGGGAGACTGCAGTCGACCTATATATCATGGACGAGTGGTATCATGGACGAGTGGAAGCATTCAGGTCACTACCTGCACACCAGTGAAGGAAGTCTTGGTATCTTGACAGTTGCCCATGACGCCGCATCTGTCTACAATCTGACACTGCAGTCGGCACAGCAATATCAATTTGCCAAGGCATTTATTAGGGGTTGGGAATTCAGGTCACCTTGCACAAACGAAGCATGTCTAGAAATGTATGTATGTATGTATACTATAGTGTACGTATGTGCATTCTACCCCGACGAAAACGGTAGTGTTTCTATTTTTCTTCTCATGCTTTCTTCATGATAATGTTCAGTCCCCGTCTGAATCCCAACAAAAAGAATCATTAATTGAACGCCTCGAAACGCCATCTCATGTAGGTAGGGATTATCGTCAATCCCTGACGCAACTTTCTTCCGGATCTCCATAAACCTTGACAACACGCTTAAAAACAAATGATAGGATAATGAAAGGCTAAAACAGGGTTGCGATACTTCGACCTAGGCAGCGTCGGCGCTGGCCACAGGTGGCACAACCTTAGTCACCTGGGAGCCAGCGCGAACGATACGCTGACCGGCCGAGTCGTTCATATACGTAACATCCTTGTTCTCGAACTGGGCACGCTTCCAAATCTCGACCTCGCAGCCACCGCGCAGAACACCAACGCGCATCGTGGAGAGCAGGTTGTGGGCGGCGTTGGAGTGAAGGTAAACACCTCCATTGAAGATGGAGGTAGCATCCTTTCCAATGGCGGAAGAGATGAGAGCCTTGCCACCGGGGTGGTCCTTGATAAAGTCGGTGACATCGTGGATCACACCAGCAATGGCAACGAGGGCCTTGCCGTTCTTGGAGTCGGCGACAAAGTCGTCCCAGCTGATGACGGGCAACTGCTCGAGAGGGGTACCCCAATCCAGAGTGGCGCGCTTCTGGTCAAGCTTCTTTTGCAGCTGCTGAACTCGGCCCTTTTCGATTTCGTTGGCACGGAACTCCTTGAGGTCGGAAGCAAGTCCCAGAATCTTCCAGGTGAAGATGGCCCACTTGGTAGGGTCATACTGCCACCACTCAATTGCGTTTCGGTAGTCCGAGGGAAACTCGTGATGGAAGTTGTGGTAACCCTCGCCGAGGGTAACGAGAGCAGTGATGAAGTGGTCGCGAGGGGAGTTGCGGTCGTCGAAAGGCTGTTCACCAAGCCAATGGGCCAGGGAGTTGACGCAAAACGTGGCCTGCTGAACGAAGCAGATGCGCAGAATACCAGCATACACAAATCCACCCCACCAGTCGTTGAACATGAGCCCACAGAAGACGGTGGGGAAGACAAGAGCCATGAAGATGACTGTCTTCAGGTAGTTCTGGTGCTGCCAAACCACGACAGGATCCTCGTTCAGATCGGAGATATCAGTGCGGCCGGCACGCTTGGGGTTTTGCTTGAACACCATCCATCCCAGGTGAGAGTACATGAGACCCTTGCGGACCGAGTATGGGTCTTTCTCCGTGTCGGTGTATCGGTGGTGAGCCCGGTGGCCGCGAGACCACCAGCGAATGGAACCTTCTACAGCGGCAGCACCAACGGCAGCGAGATAAATCTTGAGGGGCGTACTGGCTCGGTAAGAAGTGTGAGACCAGAGACGGTGGTAGCCTAGGAAGGACATTAGCTACAATTCAAATAGAAGGAAAATATAGGCCATATACATACCAGCAGTGATGCCAAGACCAGCATTGAAGTAGTAGACGACGGCAAAGATGGCAGTATACAGGCGGAGGGGCACCCAGTAGGCCGAGATAAAACCAGCCAGCGGCACGAAGATGATGAAGGTCGTGTTGAGCCAGTTGACGTGTTTGTACCAGTTGGACCAGGTCATGGGAGTATCTGAAATGTGCACCTTGGAGTTGACGTCCACCTTTTTGGACCGCAAGGGCACGTAGTCGGTGGTGCCATCAGGGAAGGCCTGAGCCTTGAGAGTCGAAGGGTCCGACATCTTGGAGTTGTTTTTGCAAGAGACGGACTTTGAATGCCTCGCGGCGCCTTCTGTGGTATTGTACGAAAACCTCACACCCTTATAAGCTGGCGATGTAAGGATGAGGTTCTCAAGTGTTCGCACTCACAGTGGAGGCGTGAATAAATGGCAAGTCAAGCAGGGACAATGTCACTGCAGAGAGGCTGGGAATTGGACAATGAGGAGGAGGAGAGAAAAGGGTAAAAGACTCAGGTGTAACGAAAAGGTTTGGTAGCAGGAGCGAGCATTAATAAAGGATGACGAGAGGCAAAAGACGGAGACGGGAAGAGGCAACAAAAAAAATATGTCTGAGGGGCGTTGCCGAAGCTGCTGGGGGCGGATCGGATGGTTGGGGCGGAGGCGGGTCATGTTGGAAGTCCCAATGTGTCAGTCGTCAACCCGCATCCGCACATGCATGTACCGGTACTTATGTTTCAGGCTCGCATTGATGGGCGTCATTGTGCTTATACCTTTATCTGTGGCTGCAGTTGTACCTGCACTTCCTTGCACTTGCACTCGTTGTGTTGTACATACGGAGTACATACGTGCATGCCAGCCAGCAACTCCATGGACGCGAACGTGAAGAATCAGGATTAAGCCGCAACGAGAGCAGCAAGCAGCTATCTGGTATTTCAATTGGAGCCTACATGGGCTTCCGGACGCCATTCTTTCCGTCATGATGAGCAGTTGTCCCCAAAGAACCAAGATACCAACTTTCCAACTCCGTCGTACCCCAACCTTGGGGAGCTTAGGGCCAGTTCTTCGCGTGTTATCAAGCTGGCAACTGGCCACTTCTTGTGTGGATGCTTCATGGACGGGCCACTTGGCGAACAATTTGGCCCCTTGTACCTAGCGGAGTGCCGCGGAGAGAGAAACCATCGGCCTTACGTCGAGCTCGCGGGCGAGTGGCCAAATGGCCAACAGAACCAGGAGTTTGCGGATTTTGCTGCAAGAAAAGACACAAGATCATGGATGACCAGTTCCACTTGTTATGACATGGACGTTGGCGTGACAGTCCGTAATCGCTTTCAATCTCCTCGTCGCAAAATGACGTTGGCCCATGACAGCGCTCGAGTGACACTCTTCCCATGGTCGAAGTGACAAGCCAGATCCTTGGCTTCTTTGTCGTCCAGTCCAACCCAACCCTTTGCCCCAACAAGTTTTTAGCGCGCCGTGGCTGCATCCGGCAAGTGGATCTATGCCGGCATGTCCATCGCTCCTACTCGTGGCCGCCAGCCTGCAGAGTGGGGCATGTCTCTGCGGCGATGAAATGGGTTGGGTCCACTTCGCCCGCTGCTTCGGGATCGCATCGTGGGAAGTTGGAACTTCGTTCGAGAAGAGCGTTCAAGATGTCTTTGCGAGTCGCTGGCTTGCCAAAGTAAAACTCGTCCGGCTCTTTCCTTTACCGCGACTGTCTCCCCCTGTCCCTAGTGCCCACTTCTTCCCTTCTTCCCCTGTTCTCGCCTCACGAGTCACACCCCCTCACTCCTCACAATGACACCACCCGTCCCGATCTGGTACATATGTATATTGTACCTACATCGGCTCCACCGCCGCACAACTCAACAACCGAACCCCATGAAATGAACCTCATGAATCCTGCACCCCGGATTGAATCTCCACCCCCGGCCCAGCAACAAGAATGCTCTCCGACACATGCAAGGTGTAAATCCCGCCCGACACTAACCCCCGCTGTGTCCCCGGTTCAACAAAGACAGAGTTCGTTAACGTCAAACCTCTTCACGTGCTTTTCATGCTGACGTGGGGCGGCCTGGATCGCGATATGGACAGAATTACAGAATCAGCAACCTATCACGTGCCAGCACCACCTTCATCTTGTGCAGTCAGTCTGAGCAAAGAGTGTCATCACGCTGACGTCTGTCTCATCGACTTCGGGCGAGCGGGCGGCTGAGTACGCACCGTATCTTCGTCACGACTCACGACAGGGTGTTATGGAACACCCACAAGTTATCTTGAACACCATCAATTCCTCAGGACCACCACCAATTCTCTGGACCGCCACCAACTTCCTCTGGAACGCCAACAACTCCTCTCGAGAGCTCATCCCACGTAAGCTTCACCTCTCCACCTTTCCTCCAGCTACATGTGCTACTTCCTTTGAAAATTCAAAAATTCAACAAACAACTCCTTGTGAGTGTGTTGTTGTGTGCGAGATGCTGAGAAGACTTGTGCTAAATCGTTCATCGTGAATCTCCCATTTCCTTCATGATACTTCGTAGCTTGTTCATATATGTATCGCTCGCTTGCGTGCCCAAACAAAAAGCTCCAAACCTAAAAAGGGGGAGAGAAAAGGAGCAAGATGACGAAAAATGAAGAAGATAAAACGGAAACGGAAAACCCATGAAATCATCTCACAACATACTATATCCAAAAACACCAATCGACTATCGCTGACTATGCCGAGGCAATCCTGTTGTGCTTGTCTATCTTCTTCATCTCTGGGATTTCTGTCGTATCCATCAAAGCCTGCACGGTCGCCGGTCGTCCGAGTCGTGCCAAACTAAATTCGTCCGCCGCAGTCTCATCGCCATCTACCAGCAGACTGGCTCCTATACCCGCCAGAGAGATCGGGAGAGATCTCTGGCGAGATGCCGGTTTGCCGCGACGTCGGGTTAGTCCACATCTCCCGTTTGTCTGGCCCTTTGAGCTCGCCTGTCTGTCTGACTTCAGGTCAACGTGGTCGGTCGGCTCGTCGACCTCAGTTGAAGAGACGTCTCCCGGCTGCAGAGATACGCCTCCGTCCACATCACCCTCTTTGATCTGCCCTCCACGTGCAGCTGAAAGCGGTCTTTCCGCAGCACCCTCATTTCCAGGTGAGGCTATGCGACTGTCACTCCCAACATCACGACCCGGACCAGGAGCCTCCGCAGGATATCTAGGCAGCCTAGGTGGGGAGAGGACCTTGAGCCCGTCCCCCAAAAACCGCAATGGGACTCTCGCGCCCGCTTCCCCTCCTGCTTGTCTTGCGTCAACATCTCTCAGGCTGACATCTGCGGATATATATGCCACAGAATCAGCGTCGAGGTTTCTCAAGGACAGCGGGGTTTTTGGTCGTGAAGCAGTACCTCCAACGGTCCTGTCATTCGGGGTCATCACAGAGTCGTCATCCGGAACATCGCTATACGACGGACGGACGCTCTTGTTCGCTGCCCAGGACGTACTACTGTAAGGCTGAGTACCTGGCTCGCAGCCCTCCAGGTGACCAGGCAGGGGACTCGGGGGAGAGCGCCCCCGCATAGGATAGTACGGCTCGTACATATCTGGGCTCGAGTCGCTATACGTCCTACTATAACCTCCATACCCAACCGACGGCGTCGGGGTTCTATACATGCTATCTTGCCGCAGCCTTGCCGCGTAAGCGTCATCGCGATCCCCCCACGTATCATCTGCATCATCATCACCATCATCATGGAAAGGTGAGAGAGACATCGAGACGGCCCTATACCGCGCGATATGAGGCGGAAACATCCGCAGCAGGGACGACGCGCTGAGTCTCCGTCGTGGATCTGCGCTAAGACACACTTCCGTGACATTACGGTACCAATCAGGGATGCGTACCCCCGAGTCCAGCAGCAAAGGCCGTGGATGCAGATCTGGTTCGTCTTCTAGCATGGCCAGGGCCCAGAGCACCATGCCTAGCTGGTACAAGTCGGACTTGACGCCAATGTACATGTTGATTTGGTTGTGCGCCACGACAATGGTCCTCGACTCGGGGGGTTCCCATCCCATGGGGCAACCTCGTCTGTTGATGTCTATGATCTTGGCATCCCCCGCGGCATTGACGACGACATTCGAGAGCGTGAAGTCGCCTTGCACGTAGCCGGATTCGTGGATATCGGCAAGGCCGTGCACGATTTGTTTGGCCCATCGCTCGCGTTGGATCCAGGGGATACCGAAATTGCGCTCTTTGCAGTTTTCGAATATGACGTCGCTCAGGGATCCTCGTGCGGCATAGCTCAGAAGAAGACCTGTGATGTGTTCTTCTTGGTTATCGACGACAACGCCATATAGTCGTATGACGTGTTTCGAATAGTGGAGGCTGCTAAGGGCGTTGATTTCGTACAGAAATGCGTTGATCGAGTCTGGGCTGGGGATTTCCTTCTTGACGAGGGTCTGGCCACGGACGCGGACTTTGTATACGAATCCGGACAGGTGGCCATCGAAATGGACGTCTCTCTCGCGAATAAGTCTGCAGAGGGAGTTTCGCATTTCCCGAACCAGAGGGTAGTTGATGATCTCCTATCGAAATTTGTTAGCCATTAGGAGAACAGCACAGAGGCGTCGGGGTCTTTTTTTTTTTTTTTTTTTTTTTTTTTTTTTTTTTTTTTTCGCAAGTTCCTTACGTTGCCATCTTCCACGACATGGACGTGCAGTCGACCA
>SRPX01000305.1:0-31985 GCA_018360215.1 Claviceps spartinae
ACAGCTAGGGGGTGTGTCGCACGGTATATAGGGGTACTCAAAGCACAAAAGAGTGGCCAGACGGCTGCGCCCATTCTTTTGTGCAACAGATTCCAACGACATGTTGCTGGTGTGGGGTGTTGCGTCGACACTATATGTACATGATACATCTGATTCGTGTAAATACATTGTAGCAGGAAAAGGCGGTTTGCTTTGCATTGTCTTCTCTTGTTTGTTCGCTTCTGGAAGCTTTTGCTATTATTCTTGCTTGCGCCCACGTGAAGTGTCGATTCTGTTTCGCTCTTGCGTAGCCTTCTCGGCAATTACTCCGTATGTCTTCGTGAGCATGGGCTGGCAGAGTTGGCCAGGAGGATGCGCCGATGCGCACACCACGTGTGAGACATTGCATCATGGCACATGTAACTCTTCGCGATGCGTAACAACTGTTTCACAAATAATGCGAATGAGCGACGAACGACTTGCTCGGCAGGAGGTGAATGGCGAGTAAATCAGATGACGTCTGCAGCTTTCCACGTGTTCACCGTGAACATGTCCAACTTCACAGACTCCGTGGGACTCGAATGACAAGTATTCCAGACCAGATGGCATGGTATAAAAGCGTCGGCGAACACGAGCTTTTGCTGCAATTCATGCATAGCAAAGAATGTCTGAGGAAGCAGTCTAGCAAATACACCAGTGACCACGTTGCTGTTTCGGTTCGGTCTGATATCTATTATCTTCAGGTGGTATGTTCTCGATGCAACATGTATGCGAGCTGGACTAGATCGTTGACAAATAGCAGGCGGCAATTCTATAGCCACTCAGGAGTCAGCACAGAGCTACAGAGTCCAGACCAACGCTTTTACAAGTGACTTTTCCTCTTCTCCTGCTGCTGATTATCGAAGAGCGCTGCATCAAGCTTCGAGACCGACGGCAAAGGCAAAGACCTACCCACCAAGCCTCATGAAGTTCTCACTCCTCTGTCTCGGCCTTAGTGTTGAGGCGCTGGCCCACAACAAGCCATCGTCATTCAAAAGAGACTTTGTGACAATCACAAATGTTCTAGACAATGTGAGAAGCTGCAAGTGTCGCTTACCAAAGGGCTCAAAGATCCTGAGCCTCTTCTTTCTGCTTCGAATGGTCTGATGACAGCACTTGAAAGCGGCGCCTTGAAGATCAACGGAACAACCAATATTGATTTCCTCGATTCCGTACGGCTGATGCGACCAGTCCATGACATTACAGCACTTGGAGAAAGTCTTGCAGCCAGCCTGAAAGACAAGAAAGGGAGCTTCAAGGAAGTAGGATTGTGCGACGTAGTTCGTGTTCAAATTTCGAGTATAAGTGCTAGGTCTCGCAATTTGATCAATTCTGTAAAAGGGAAGCTACCAGAGGAGGCCCAAGAGATATCGGTTCAACTGACTTCTGATTTAACGAATGTTCTCGCACAGTCAGAGAACCAGTTTTCTGAGCAAAACTGCAGTGGAGCCAGTGATGGTGCACAAACCAGCACGGCAGTTTCCTCCCTCGAGGGACACTCAATGATACTAGGCGTTGCGTGTTCATTAGTTTTTCTTTCTCTCATACTTACAAGATAGGAGTTTGTTGCAGAGTATGCTTCCTATCCTACGTCGTTTGTACTTGTAGCGCAATATGATACGTTTTAGTCGGATCGCACCTGCTGACTAGGACTAGCATTGATAGAGTCATGGTTGCAATGATTGAATGCCAAAAAGAGGTTCAAGTTGCCACGTCGGTGCACCGCTGCAAGTAAACCGAATAGTTGATCATCAATGCAACAAGGCAATGAGAGTTTTTGATTCAAGGGCCACATCCGTGCTGCTAGTCCAATCTCTTGCTTCCCGTGTTCGTCAAGTATACTGTCCAGGTCACCGTTCCAGCTTCTTCGGCTTGATCAACGGGGCTGTTTTTGATCAGCTCAAGAACCATCTTGAGTTTCTCCAAAGCACTCAGTGCTAATGAGATTGGGCTCTCAGCGAGCCTCAATTCAGTTGTTACAACGTTTCAAGGTATGATCACCTTGATCTGGTGTCATATTTGCAGGTATGCGATCTTGAAGCAAGCTCGGCTGACATCTTGAGACTTGGAGGGTGCGGCATCTTGGCCCGAAGAGCGGAGGCGTGGACATGCCCACCGACGCAATTGTTTTCGCGAGTCGTCAGCCGTCATGGCCGAGTTTCACAGCACCGCGTCTAGGATGTAGATTTGTCAGAGTTGGAATCAAGTTTTGCTGGACCAAGAGATTCGTGAGAGTAAGAATGTCCGCATGTCATGTGAGACAGGGTGGTCGCAGCGAGATGGCGAGATGGCGAGATGGCGAAATGGCGAAATGGCGAAATGGGCCACAGCTCGCTCAGAGTTGGCTGCACAGCGATTGCGACACTTGTTGGAGAGGATTACCATGGGCAAAGCGAGTCCAGGCCCACGACAAGGAGACTTTTCTTACGCTACAAGACCAGACTTGGGAGTTTACATAGCAGTCAGTGTGTTTCGTTGTTCTCGGGCCGCCCGAGACTTTGCGGCTTCTAGGCTCTGTCAGCACTTGCTTCCGCCACCCGATCGGGTTTAACTTTTTAGCGTTCAATCATCAATGTTGTGGAACTTGTGGTGCTGAGGGGTACACTGAGGGGTCCGCCATCCGGCCATCCAGGCTTCCCGCCTCGGGGCGGTCGCGTGCTGTAGCTGTAGCTGAACCTGCAACTTCTCGGTCGCAGACTCGCACTCATTGTTTGTCCTCCTCGCCTTGCATTTGTCGTGCAAATTCCTCTCTTTCTGAAAGGTTCTCGCAACGACAGGCCCATGACGGCGTTACAAAAAAAGTATCATCTCAGCTAACGAACTTGAGTAGGCTTGCCCACGCGGGTCATATGCTCTCTTTCCGTTTATCTGTGCCATTGGCATGCATCGAACACACCACTGTCGCCTCGACTCAGGGTAAGATGATCATGATGACTCGTGTTACCTCGTATCACTCATCATTGTGGCACTCTGCAACACACGAATGTCATACACGTCGAGAATGTTCGTCTTCTCGTCGCCGGTCTGCCTTCAGGCCATGACTTCCCGCTCAACAGCCCTCACCTTCAGGACAGGAAGAGAAGAAGAGAGGAAGTCTGTGTCTATGGAATCATGGATACAGACAAATCAGACGGCAACGAGGTGCAAGTGGATTCTGCCATCCAAGCCGGACTGAAATCACGATGACTTGCCGGCCGTTGCGCGAGTGAGACATGGTGTTGCTGGAATGCTGCCGCCGACTTTGTCAACTGCGACATCTGCCAAGCAAGGCGGTCTCGTGTAATTATCAATGGTGCGGTTTGACCTACTGTTATGTACTACCTAGTTGATTTGACAAGTGGCGCCACCACACCCTCTTCGACAGTGAGATTGAGAATAGCGCCCGTGGCACACTAATTGCGAAAGGTATTTGCATATTCGTGCTATATAAGCACAACATAGAACCCCAATTTCTTCATAGGTTTCCCTCTCTCTTCCAAAAAGACTGAAAAAGTTTCACTTCGCCTGTGACCTCCTAATCCCCGCAGCCTGTTCTACACTTCACGCAGTTATGAAAACAGCAACTTTGCTCATTTCAATCGCTACTGCCACTAGCCTCTCAGCTGGTCAAGAAATCCAGTCCAAGCCTTTCAATCTTATCCTCCAGTCGGCAAACAAAAGTTTGCACGGCCTGGCCCTTAGTACATGCCACACCGGCGCTGCAATCGAATCCCTTTGCCTGTACAGTAAAGATGGCTCGATATTTCATCACAACACCACCGAAGGCGTTCAGCCAGGTCCGGGCGGTTTGCCAGGGCTCCTGACGTGGGAGCTGCCATCGCGTAAGCTACATAGCCGGTTTCTACGTATCATTTTGGGCATCTCAATTATAACATACCCTACTTCTCAGAGCCCCCGATCCCATCATCCATGACACTGAACGTCGATCCATCCACCAATGTCGCTCTGCCTCTCTTTTTCCCGGGCAACAGCAATGCCCAATTGGTGGGGTTTGACAAGAACAATGAAATGAACATCGCCACTTATGTCGACGATACAAAGTCGCCGCCGTCGGGCCAACGTCTACGCGCCCTCAAGAACTGGCTCGTGTGCGAAACTTACTTTGCGGGGTACAGATACAGGACCCTTGCCTGGGTTCTCGGCACTGGAAAGCCTCAAAATCCTAGTTGTGTCAAAGTTCAGGTGAAGCGCAAGTTTGTGTAGTAGATGATCATAATGTAATGAATAGATGAGAGCGATTATGCTTCTGTGCTGAATTCCCTTCGTTGATGACGTGCGTTATCAACGCGTCTACCTTCGCACGGGGAAATAATGAATGGTGACGTCATTTTGTATCGGATGGTACTTTAGACGGCGATTTGTTGCAATGGTGAGTACGGGTCGCAAAGTTGCATATAATAACCCGTGAACAAGAGAACTATGTATGACTACGGAGTACGTCACTGCTATCCCATAGACGACGATATCACCCGGATTGGCTGGATCTGCTAAGACATACGATGAGTATTACTCAACGGACAAGAACATCCGCGAACTTCGAAGACGGGACAGCGGGGATCTCGTTCCGTTACAACTTAGGTACAACCAACCCCCAAAAAAAGGCCGGCGGCTCGGGAGTCTGGAGATCCTCATCCTAGCAAGATAGCCAGGACTAGCCCGGCTAGGAGGATGTGACGTACCTGCATCGATCCTCTGGTGGCATTTGTAACTTCTGGTTCCTGTCGCCTTCCACCATCCCCGATTGCGGTCATCAACAATCGATTGAACTAAACTCTAGTCAAAGACCCGGTACTTGCCACAACATAAGCCGAGAATAATTGAACTACCTAATTAAGAGCCTCATAGTTGGCACAAAAAGAAAGCAAAATCCAGAACTCTGAGCTCACAGGCAACTCATTCTCACAATCAGAGCGACGTTCAAGGAACGGTCTCCCCTTCACTTCATTCACAGGATATCTTCAGGCTTCACTACCACCCAGTTCTTGTCTGCCCAGACAGGTAGTCCCTCGCGCTTTTGCGCTTCTGCAGAGTCTGTCCGCATTTTGCTGATCTGATTCCAGTATTTCTCCTTGCGATTGACCCAGAGATGGATACCGCCACGGCCAACATCCACGCCCTGGAATAGCATTGGCCCATCACTGTCCGGAGTATCACCAGCTGCGAGGATGGGTCTTTTCCAAGGGTCAATGTATGCCAAAACCGCGGCCCATTTGCCTTCTTTCCATACAGCGGGCGTCCACAAGAAAGGTGTCATGACGAGATCAAGGTTGTTGCCGTCATTGTACTGGCCCTCATGGATTTGCTTTCGTGCCGAAGTGACATTTCCACTCTTGAGGTCCTTCATGAGCAAAGTGACGCCAATTACGTTTTCCGGCTTAACGTTGTAGCCGTATTTCGGGTCCGAGGCGACCATGCGCACAAGTTCCTCAGACGCGGCACTGACAACGTACACGTCGATGCCATTCGCCATGAGCTTATTGTATAGCTCGACTTGGCCACGAAAGACCTTGGGCGGACTAACAGTAGAGTTCATCAACTGCCCTCCGGCACGATACGTCACAGGAATCGTCTCGTTCAGCGCCATCAACTCATCAACATACGTCTTGAGCTGTCGCAGAGGAATACCGCTGAATACTTGTGCGGCAAACGGATAGCAGATTGCATCATCAATTTCGCAGAGCCGCAGATAGTAGCTGTACAGAGTCTCGTTGTAGGAAGCGGAGTCCTCAAACGGCACGATTTTGAGAGACGGGTCCAACTTATCGCGCGAAAGAATGCCCCTCGCCTCGAGAAATGGTAGCAGCGACTCCTCCAGATCGAATCGATAACTGGTATTGTCCATGTCGAAGATGGCGTACCGGCCCTTCTGAGCATTTCGGGCAATCATGTCGTTCAGAGCCTTTGCCGCCTCGGCCGGCCAGTGAGCCAGAGGAGGCCCGGCGATGCATGAGGTGTTGGTTGGCGCCGGAGTGGCGTCGACGAAGCCAAACAAGGGTAGCACGATACTGCACGCTGCCCACGTAACTCTCATGATGCTGGCCTTTTGCGGAGCAGAGCAACAGATGAATACCTAGTCGGTAGCGTGTGTTTTACTTTCTAGTGAGATGCAAAGAGCAATCCAGTCAAGTCCCGTCTTTTTTTTTCAGATGTAACATTCGAAAGATTCCGCTAAAAAAGGACGACGCTAAAAAGCAAGGGCACTAGGCTCCTTTCTGCACGCAATTTCGCACAAGGTAGGCCGCAGGAGTGCTGCGGAGTGATATGACATGTCGCCATGTACCTATGTACCTACCTTGAACCTTTCTACGGAGTACAGACAGAACACAGAATAAAAGCTACGAACCATTGTGCAAAGCATGTACTGTATGTACATACTCTGTATCTAAGGAGTAGGTTCTAGACCATATATGTTGTGCATAGCCCGTGCCGAAATACTCGCTGAGACAGCATGTGAGCAAGCTGGCGAATGCGGAGTGCGTCAATGCGAAGAACTTTCTGAATCGGATTACACATGACGTCAATCCAAGTCTGACCAACCTCCTGTACTCCGTAGGCTGTGAGGTTCCTCCGGCCAGGAAAACTTTTTGTTCAACCACTGTACCTAGGTATTCCCCGACCCGACAGCAGTTACACATGTTAATTATAAGGAGTAGGTACTCCGGAGTCCGTCCAGACATTGTACATACATGTCGACAACTTCCAAGCACATGCATGGACCGATGGAGTTGGTAGATATGTATGTAGGAACTTGAGATCTGGGTGCCATTGCATAGTCCAGCGACCATACCTATCGTTAGCTGCGTCATGAGACTGGAAAACTAGTCACAAGGTCGAGGTTGTGATGCCAGAAGCGATCTGAACGCTCGTATCGGACTGCCTAGTGCATATCTTATCAATGACGGAGCACCAGTGACCACATATAAAACACACACATGCACACCTACCGAACCATCTTTTCGGTGGCATCGGAGGGTCAAGGACTCAGGATTGACTATTACAAGATATCAGACCCGTGGCTAATCCAGTCGGCGTCCAGAAGAAATGCCACATGAAAAAACAGAGCGTGACGAAACATGATGATCCCCCAAACACATGCTCTACTGAAATTGCACAAAATGTCCAGATTTCCCCCGAGCTGGCAATTGTCACGGCATTGCCAACTTCCAAGGATACATACCTGGCAAAGACACAAAGTGGGAGTCGGCATTGTTGAGCCCCACTTTAATTCGTGATCATGTCCACCTCCAACGTGCTGGCCTGGGCGTCGGTGTTGATACTGAACGTGAACCTCTTCACACCCATCACCATCGTCCAAGCCGCTGCACCATCTCTCGACCCGCTTCAATACGTCGATCAACTCATCGGATCCAGAAACGGTGGAAATGTTTTCCCAGGCGCCACCCTCCCATACGGGATGGCCAAAGCCGTGGCTGACACTAGCAGTGGGAGCAACCAAGGCGGCTTCACCCTCGACGGCTCGCCCATCACGGGCTTCAGTGTTTTGCACGACTCCGGCACAGGTGGCGCGCCGTCATTAGGGAACTTTCCCTTGTTCCCTTACAATGGATGCCCTGAAAACGACGTCAACTTGTGCGCATACCCCAAGAAGGCACGCATCCCGCACGGCAATTTCTCTGAAGACAGTGTGCGAGCGACGCCGGGATTCTTCGGCGTCACCCTCAACGGTGGTCCGCAGGTTGACATGACAGCGACGCAGCATGTCGCCTTCTTTCGTTTCGTCTTCAAGGGAGCTGCTGCGGGCGACAAGCCGTTGATTCTGCAGGACCTGAGCGACCTCTCCGATTCACGCCAAGACAACGGCACTATCGCCGTCGACCCCGACACCGGCCGAATTACGGGCAACGCCGTGTTCGTGTCCAGTTTCGCCCAGGGCAGATATCAACCCTACTTCTGCACCGATTTCTACGGCGCCCAGATTGCCGACAGCGGAATATACGCCGACAGCCGAGCCAGCACCGACGTCCACGAGCTCAAGATCTCGCGCTCCATCAACGGCTATCCACTTCCCGGAGGCGCCTTTGTCCGTTTTGCCAATGCACAGAAGGCCGTATACGCTCGCGTTGGACTCAGCTTCATCAGTAGTGACCAGGCCTGTGCCAATGGCGAGCGGGAGATGCCAAACTTTGACTTCGACAAACATACACGCAATGCCCAGAACGCGTGGAGGGAGAAATTGAGCCCCATCGCAGTAAACACTCAGGGCGTTGATGCCGATCTTGTCAAGAATTTTTACTCTGGAATCTATCGAACCATGGTGAATCCTCAGAATTACACCGGAGAGAACCCGTTTTGGAATGACGGCGAGCCGTATTTCGACTCCTTTTACTGTATCTGGGATCTTTTCCGTTCGCAGTTCCCCTTCCTGACGATATTGGATCCGGTCGCCGTGGCTGAGATGATCCGTTCACTCATCTCTACGTACGAAAACGATGGATGGCTTCCCGATTGCAGAATGAGCTTCAGTAGAGGCTACACTCAAGGTGGTTCAAACGCCGACAATGTGCTTGCCGACGTGTACCTCAAGGGCATTCAAGGCGGTATCGACTGGAACAAGGGCTTCGAAGCTGTCAAGAAGGATGCCGAGGTTGAACCATTCGACTGGTGCTGCCACGGCCGCGGTGGCATCGACTCATGGAAGCGTCTGGGCTACATTCCCGTCCAAGATTTCGACTACAAGGGCTTCGGCACCCTGACGCGAAGCATTAGCCGCACCGTCGAGTATGCTTATAATGACTTTTGCATCGCGCAGATGGCACATCGTCTCGGCAAGAAAGATGACGAGGAAAAGTACATTACGAGCAGTGGGAACTGGATCAACTTGTACAAGGCGGATCAGACGTCACTGTACCCCAACGGAAGTGACACGGGCTTCATTGGCTTCTTTCAGCCCAAGTATCTCAACCAGACCTGGGGCTATCAGGATCCTTTGAAGTGCAGCAATACTGATACGAAGAGTTCTTGTTCGCTTCAGAGTAATGGGCCGGAGACGTTTGAAAGCAGTGTGTGGGAGTACGGCTTGTAAGTTGAGCATTGTCTCTTTTGCGATTTGCTTTTCCTCCTCTTTTTCTTATTTTGTTTGTGTTATTGAAAACAAGGACAAGACTTTCGCCTTAAAAGCTAGACAAACCCAGACAAGGAGTACAAAGTTAATGCATCGCGCTCGACAGGTTCGTTCCCCATGACCAAGTGCGTCTCATCACCCTCTACGGCGGACCAGATCGATATGTCAAACGCCTCAACTACATTCACGACCAAAAGATCACCTACATTGGCAATGAACCGTCATTTTTGACCGTGTTTCAATACCACTACGCTGGCCGCCCTGCCGAGTCCGCCCGTCGCAGCCACTTTTATATTCCACAGTTCTTCTCTACCAAGCCCGAGGGCCTGCCCGGCAACGACGACAGCGGTGCTATGGGCTCTTTTGTAGCCTTTTCCATGATGGGGCTGTTCCCCAACCCCGGACAGAATGTCTACTTGATTACGCCGCCCTTCTTTGAGAGCGTTCAGATCAAGCATCCCCTCACCGACAAGACGGCGATAATCCGCAACGTGAACTTTGACCCGACCTATAAAAACATTTACATTCAGAGTGCGACACTCAACGGCCAACCCTTCTCTAAGAACTGGATCGATCATTCTTTTTTCACTGAAGGCAAGGAGCTGGTTCTCACACTGGGAAGCAAGGAGAGCAAGTGGGGGACTAGGATCCAGGATCTGCCGCCTAGTCTGAGCTCGTATAAGGAGTTTAATGGGTCAGTATACGGCCGAGGAGCCATGGGTGCTTCGTTGGGTAAGATGGCTTTTGGCCCAAAGCTGCTTTATTAGTGTGAAGCACTTTTATCGGGCGTACCTATATGCAGTTGGCAAGGGCTCTCCACCCGCGCGATATATGGTACCAACGCGTTACGCAGGCACTGGTCGTGTATGTACGTCGAGGAATGGACATTGGCGCAGTTTATATGAAACGTGAAACGTTCCAGCGGTTTGTCAAGAAGCACTGGAACGGTCATTGGACCAGACTTTCCATGTTTTCCAGAGCGTATGATTTATTTGACTGGGCCATAACAAAGCTCAACTGGACGTCCAGTGTGCTGCAGGTAATTTTGCAACTCGTCTGGAATTCGAATGCGCCACCATGTGGCAGCTCCCGATTGTGCGCGTGGTCCTGCGTAGTATACAGGCTGTAAACATGTTGAATGATGTGATATCATGACAGCAGCATACGTCATGATCCATGAATGTCCGAATGGCTCCCACATACATGAGATACGAAGTACTTGATCTTATTCATGCACGTCATCGTCATGTAAATGCGGACAAAGATGCATTCTACGCCATCAGCTATGCTCGGCTCTGCAAGAAGCTGTATTTGTAAGGGATACCGCATCAGGCTCCCCTGGAACCCCCAGCGGCGTAACAAGCAGCCACCTGAGCGGACTACACAAGATCTGTGGACGTGCCCCTCGAACCTTCAACCAACGTGCCCGTAGGTGAACCGTGAAAGGGACAATCGACGTCGTCGTTGCACGGTCTACAGGTCTTAGTCCGCTCAGGGTTGTTACGAGGAGGTACATGTATGTAACCTGAGTCCTGAGCAGCATATGTAGATCCATGCAGGACTGTCACTCAGGAGCCCGAAGTTAAGCATGTCCTTTCTGTTTGAGGCGCGTCTCTCGCACCGGCCAGGACGAGGGCAAATTGACAAATTGACGAACCACTGCAGACTCGCGTTTCTCATGCAAGCTTCGAATTCTGTTTCGGCTGCTGGCCAGCTAGTCTATATATCCAAATTCAACTCAAAAGATGCTCATCTAAAAAATCCAAACGTGCGACGCTAATTACATTGTTGAAAGTAAACCCGATTTCCTTCCCAGAATCCAGTTCCAAGCCTCACTCAGTCTTCAGAACTCCACACAGTCTCACTGTTAGTGTTCACCCCCCCAAAAAACAAGTCTACTTTGTTACAATGCCGCAACTCTTTGGGTCCTCGTCGCAAGTGCATTTAGATGGCGCAGCGACCCATCCAGTAAGTCGGCTACAAAGAAAAAAGAAGAAGGAAAAGTTAGCCCGGCCCAACAATGCACGAATAGCCCCTTAGGCTTCACTCCCAGCAGCGGACGCCGGTGTCCGGACATGGGGTTTCAAAAAGACTCACTTGGCAACATCACTAGCATAGCAATGCGTAGCAATACCATCCTGCAACTGCCCCGTCTTCGCGATAGAACCAGAGTTGTAAATTCTCGCCGCCTTGTAAAACGCGGAAACATCCGCACCACCAGCCACATTGATGCAGTTCGCCAAGCCATCCCCCGCAGCTGTACCAGAGACTCCCTCACTAATCATCTGATGAATCGTCGCCACGGGGCAAGGCTTCTTCACCAAGCCACCCTCATTACAGGTCCCAGCACCATCATGGTTCTGCATCAACCCCGGGTTACGAACACCATAGTTCGTAGTCGGAGCCCGAACACACCCCTTGGACTCCTGCATCAGAATAGCGAGTATGAAGCGCCGATCAACACCAGAAGCAACCGACGCTTTCTGAATCCCGTCGTATATAGCCTTGACCTCATCTTCGTCGTTATTCGGCTGCGGGGGGTTCTGATTCCCACACGACTGGAGCATTTGGCCGCGGTAGTTGCGGAACATGTTCTCAAAGGGTACCCAGAGGGTCTTCTCTGGCCAGCCTTCTGAGGGGGATCCATTGCCACGGTACATCTGGTATGTGTCGACGCCGCTGGAATTGCAGAATGTGGTTTCAGACATGTCGTGGTTGGCGAGGGCGGCATTGAGGACTTTTTGGTTGACTTCGCGGGTGTGAAGTCTGGGGGATGTCCTTGTGTCGTGGGGGGACAAGAGGTAGCGGTTGTCGTTGATGGGCTTTGTGATGGGTGCGTCGACGTTGGATATATGATGCTCTGGGTTGTTTCTCTGGACGACGTAGGGGGGGGCCAGGGGGCCAGCGAGTGCTGAGCTGATGAGGCAAGTGACGAGCGCGACCTAGAGGATGTAAGTGAATGGTTCGACCGGGGAGTGTAATGAGAGTGTAGATGGAGAGTGTGGCGAGGGCCTAGAGGAGGGCGAAAGTGTGTAACGAGGGCGAAATACTTTGGACAACATCTTCGTATACTCGGGCAAGACTTTTCGTATAAGTTGTTTCTGTCTGAGAGAATGTTCTTTTGGTACTCTGGATGTCTGAGAGTATCGTCCGTCTGAGTATGGTCTGGATGTGCGTGTGATGGTTGTGAGAGTGTGGTCTTTCTGAGAGTGTGGTCTTTCTGAGATTGCGATCTTTCTGAGAGTGTTCTGTCTGAAGGGTATGGTTTTCTGAGTGTGTATATCAGAAGGGTTTCTGCAGAGAATCTTTGACTGAAGCCAGAAGCCTGATATATATACTCGACGGATTCACAGAAGTCAGAAGAATTCGACTGCTCACACGCTGAACAGACATCCAAGTTGACACCATCCAAAAGCTAGAGAAGAAGACGCGCGCTCTTCGCAACGTGGAACTATCACCGAACACTCATGTACAAAGACTCCATTTCATCCATATCATCGAACGGGAGTCTTCCAACAGTCAACTAGAGGGAACCAACAGCTAAAAGCAGTGAGCAGTGAGCACTAGGCAAGCTGAGGTATCTTTACCTCCGAGATGACGCCAAAAGATACCTACCTCCTCTGCCTCTTCACGGAGACACAGACTGAGAATCCGCCCGGCGCCGTGTATGATGTGAAGCCCTCATTCTGCCGACCCGCCGCCTCGAAGCGCGCGGCAGCTACAGAAACTTCACACAAACAATGGCATATATGATATGTGCAAGTTCAACTTGCAAGCTGGCCCTGACTCCCTGAGTCTCTGCGAGAGGCGGGGACGCTAACGACTTTGCGCGCTGCTTCCACTCGGAAAAGTCGCCAGCCATCTGTTCACGAAAATTCAAAGTCTTTTGGTGAGCCATTCATGGACCAGGAGCCGAGACGGAAGGGACTGCACAAGTCTTGTTCTGTCAAAGCCTTTAAAGAACTAGCACGGATTCTTCCGTAGGAGATTCTCTCTGGGTCGGCCCACCGGATTTCCTATTTCCCAAGAACTTCAACAAAAGCAGACCCATCACCCCACTGCGCAGTGCGAGTATGCGAGCCCTCTGTCGAGACTCGATGCTCATTGCTCATTGCCCACCGTGTCCAATGTTCATGTCTAGTGTATCGGAGATTCAGAGAGCTACAGGAGAGGGATTGATGGCTTTGCGGCTCGGGGACATGCAATCAAGAGGAGCTTTTCTGGCGGCGTGGTTGACATTTGACTTTGACTTTTGCGGCGGAGGTCTGCGATCGCCGGTGACGACGCGGAGATCTCGCCGGGAAGTTCATGCAAGCGCGCCAGATTTACATATGTATGTACCAGATTCGCAGATTGGCGAGTCGGCAGTGGTCCCCCGGAGCCTCTGTAGGGCAGCAGGGCTTACTCCGTACATGGTCATGGCGATGGCAATGCAGGGATGTCTCGGGCGCAGATTGCGGGAATGATGATGAATGTCCGCACAAAGGGACTTGTATGTACTCCGTAGCCCAGCCTGCGATACAGTTTCCATACTTCGAGCTCTGCCTCTTCGAAAATCTTCAACGACACAACTTGGCGCGTCAACGCATGCACCGCTTCCACAACAAGTGACCACAACTATGTACCTAACTGTATGGAGCTTGCGCATCGCGGTCGCTATGGCTTCTTCAGCCCACAGCACCGCATCGACGAGCATTGCCAAGAAGTTCTACCTTGACCACGATTCCACTTGTAAAAACGGAAACTCACCATACACAAAGGCCCGAGTACAAAGGCAAGCTTGTTGAACGCACACCTATCTGATGCCCGTCGTTTTCACGTACCCACGCACGATCCCTTTCTAATTATGCATGTTCAGCTTTGCAATGACCTCCCGTTCGTCTCTTTTCTTGAAAGTTGATTCTTCGCCTTATGTCCCGGTCCATTCTCCGATCCCATTCTCCGATCCTAGTACAAAGCTGACTCGACTCGACTCGTCCATGTAATCGCATGTTCCCAACTTCCCATAGCCAATACGCCTAGGCCCTGGACACGTTGGCGAAGCTTGAATAAACGCCATCACTAGACTGTCACTGGCTGGCCAGAACGGAACACGATGTGTGCGTCAATGATCAATCACCTCAAACCTGCCACCTGGCATGTGCACAGTGCCACAAGACTACAACAATAACCCTGGGACTCGAAGTGAACAGAGCCTCCTCGCCGAGACTGACTGGTCTGGAACAGAGCATGATTTACACGACAAGGACGTCTATTATCTATGCATCGTTGGTCAAAGTTAGAGACGTTTGGGGTCTCATTTTTGGTAATCACCTTCCTCCCTTCTACTACTCTTCTTTCTCTTCTCCAGAAACACCCATGTTCGCGAGAGACGCAAGAGAATTGAAGCTGCCTATTGATTCGAAGAATCGAGGAACTCATCAAAGACAAAAACCTATCCTCAAACCTCAAAAAGCATCCTGTTCGCGCTTGTAGCTTGTGCCATCGCAGAGACGCTTCCATCGTTGAACTCCCCATGATGTAAAGAGTCGCAACACCGTACACGGAACTATACGCTGTTTTTGGTACCAGGCCTATGCAACATGATGACCGGTAAGCTTCGTAGACCACGTCTGAAGCACATAAGAACCGCTGCTGTTGCAAGATTCTGCGCAGCGTACTTGGGGTCAACGTCTGCCGCATTCTTCCTCTTAGTCTACAGAGTACTCTCTTCGTCAATGGAGCTTCCTTCCCCTGCCCCTAGGCACGCTGTGACCAGCCGTGACAAAATACGGATCTCCAACTGCCAAGCGTGGCAAGACCGCAGACTTCATATCTCCCGGCAAACAGATCCATCATCAAGGACACCGTCAGACTTTTTTTCATCGGCAGATTCTTCATTGTTAGCAAGAGGGCTCCAACCGCGGGGATTTCGTCGACAGGGTCTCGGTCAGAAAGTTCCGTAGGCTTGTCAGATCATCTGACATCAACGAAGTCGACTTTAGTGCCGTTTGCCCTAACCCGTAAACATTGAGTGTGGCATCATAGATCATCTCGCACAGTTTCTGCATGCACCTCCCTTTCACCCCATCTTTCAACCCATCAGCCAGAGATATCATCGGGGGTGGAAACCAAACCAGACCCTTCCACCAAACGTCAGGTTCCCTCGGACAACATTGGTATGTTCATCCACGAGCCAACTGGCAACACCAACTCCCAATTTAGATCTCTCCAAACATCCCATACCATATATGGATATAGATGACCTCAACAAGTCGACAACCCAGCATCAACAGCAGGTCTCACTCGATAACACCGTAGAAAATAACGACACGAACACACTTCTGCCATTCAAACCGTGCATCGGAGAATCGAAGCGTCATCAGAGCATCCTCTCGCGCCTAGCAGATAGCCAATAACGGTCGACACGCTTGGTCGAGCGTTCCCGTGTGTCATGGATGAGGCGAGTCAGATAAGACTTCACTTCGGACTTCCTGTCAGAAAGCTTGGCTGATCTCGACAAGAACTTCGTCATTCAAGATAACGGTCTTGGGGCCAGCGCCAGAAGTTGAATTTGCCGACAGGTAAACCAGTACCTGCCGAGACCAACTAGTCACTTCGACCGTCTACAATGACACCTCCACTCCGAAGGAGTCGGGAGAGATCATGTTGACCTCAGCTTGTGGCGCAAATTGCGCCTTCGTAAGTTCGAGAAAGCCGTCCCCGATCGAAGGACGACCGGCGCTGACACCAGCAACCTTGAGGTGTTGACCATTGCTGGCCATCATGAGTTGGCAGCGATCCTAGTTTTCAAGTAAGTGAACCATTTGATATCGTTGAAGGTGTGGGCATTGCACCCAGAGTCGAGAATGCAATCATCTCTAGGATAGCGCGGCATGGTGAAGATCAGAACAACGACGATAAGGTCACGCCAAGCACGCGGGGGTATACCAGAGTTCAACAAGCCCTATACACCTCCAGTCTGACGTACGAAGGATTTCTGAACGACCTCAAGGATGCTGCATAATTTAATGGGGTAAAAATAGTTGTTTGTTGTAAACCCATTGGGCATGGATTTCAGGGACACTTCCAATGACCGTTCCGTTAGGTCTCCTCAATGTAGTCGGATTTGGTTGCGTATCACACCAGATCCTGACTGCCGAAGTCGCCGAAACGAAACCAGGTTGCATAGGAGATCTGGGCAGTTAGCCACATCACGAATAGTGACTTTGGTGACTTTTCGTTGCTTTTCCAATCGCAAAATGATTGAACCATACTCAGTTATCCAGACCTGAGTGTTTCCTGCCCATACGAAGTCGCCCTGTGTAGATGGTCTGAAGTGTTTAATGCGATCAGAGGTATTGGTAATATGGCGGGTAGACCCCGAGTCAAGAATAAATGATTTCAACGGATACTCTTGACGGGAATTGACTTGAAAAGACGCGCAGAGGGCATCCTTCACTTTCGTGATTTGCCGGCCTTCGAGTCATTTATGCTCATCCTTGGTCGTAGAAATTCCGATTTCCTGCAGTAACTCATGGAGGCCAGGATCGTGCTTTCGTCAGTTACCAATGAACTTGTTGAGTGATTCGTTGAATTTGAACGACGCAGGGGCCCGTTCTTTGTTGAGGTAATAGCAATCTTTCAGCTTATGACGCAGATTACAAGTTGGGTGATCCGTTTTGCCGAGGATCGTTGACTTCGTGGTTGTAGAATATTGCTGGCTTGTAGTTGGCTTGAAATAATTTTGTCGTTTTGAACGTTTTTGGATTTGCGCGCTTTCGGCAGAGTCAGAGGCGTCCCTCTTTCTACTCTTGCTGGATCCATAAGGTCTCTCATCGTGTCTTGAATTGGCTTGTAGGGGTTGAGGTTTCCGCCATCGCCAACGCATTTCTTGAGGTCGTTGAGGAATCCTTCGTACGTCAGGCTGGAGGTGCATAGTGCTTCTTTGTACTCTGGTATGCCCCCGACTGCTTGGCGGAACCTTGCGAGAAGCTTTACGTCAATGAGTGCGGGGTGATATAGTTCGTACAATAACGTTTCCAGCTCCGTGACAAGTAGGTTGAAGTCTCCTTCACTGTTTCATGGCCCGGGCAAGCTCAAGCTGGAGCTTCCTGAATATGTCTTTTTGTTGTCTGTCGTTGTTCCTCCATGCGGTCATTTCTTTCGCCAACTCGTTAGCATGGAGGAACAACGACCGACAACAGAAAAACATGATTAGGAAGCTCGAGCTTGAGCTTGCCCGGGCCACGAAACAGCCAGCTCGAGCAACGGATATCGGCTTGCAACCCCGCATCGCGGAGCCTACCTCTCAGTACTTCCTTGACGTGTCTGGTGTGGTCTTCCGGGTTTTCCGAGAAAATCAGGATGTCATCCATGTAGGCTGTGCAGGTAACATCCAGCAAATCTCTCAGCACGTGATCTGTGTATCTCTGAAAGATCGCTGGCACTCCACATAGCCCGAAAGGCAATACTTTGTAATAGAACGAACCGTACCTTGTTCTGAAAGTCGTGAGCTCCTCTGAGTCCGAATCCATCCGCAACTTATCGAACGCACTTCGAATACCCAACTCATGCAGTGTCTCGTGTGTGGGCACCGCAGTGACTTATCAAGTTTCTTGCCTATGGCCTTGTGGATTGACAATCGGTTGAAATGCCCTTGACAATTGGGGCGCGTTTTAAAAGTCCGATGGACTGCCGTGACTGCCTCATCAAACGTCAATTCGCTTTCCTCCGGGGTGTTTATATACCAAGTGAGTGCTTTTCCCGCAAGCATTACGGAGAAGAGTTCTCCCCAGTCGTTCGGTGTGGCGCGAGTCCTGTTGCAACGATAAGGACGACCTTGGGCATAAGGATTTTACCTTCAAAGCCTGTATATGTATCTTCTCCGTGTACGCTTTGATAAGCGTGTCTTGGCACCGTTGGAACCGTCGGTCTTCGTGTGCACCAGAGTTTCTCGAATCATCCAATCGTTGACCGATATTTACTGGGCCATTTGGATCGAGTTGGGCGTTCGAAAGTGTTGCGGGTTGGTTGCCTTTTTCGATGGGATTTCGATAAATCATTTCGCTCTCTGTCTCTCCTGAGGTTTGATACCCTTGCAAGTTGCTGCATCGAGTGCGCGAGTTTGTCGGCTACCGTCTCTAGATCTGCTATGAGAACTCCGTTGTTGAGCAAAACGCTGCGGAATTTCGTCCAAACTTCTTTACGCACTTTATCCCAGACGTTCTTGTCCCATCTTTGGAAGTCTTGACAGACTCATCGATGTAGGACATTGTCCGAAATCTCGTCTTCTAAGTACTGATGTAGGAGACAGATGGCTCGGTCGTTGAGATCGGTTTGTGTCGCTGTCGTCAATCGAGGGCTGTATCTTCGGAATCGAACCACATACTAATGCATTAGTGAGGGCCGGAGCGGCATGGGCGGTATTGTGACCAGAGAGTTCCAACAATGGAGGAAGGAAAGAAGGCAGGAAGTGTGTCACGACTCACGACTCGCGATGTGTTCACTGTTACCTGCCAAAGTACCTAATGGCGCGGCATTGGCCAATCAGGGCAGGGTCAGGTGCCTAGAGGCGTCACTCCGGACCGCACATATGTATCAGGCCAAGCTCTACTGATCAACACTCTATACACATTCCACCCTCATCGTTTCTTACGTCCCTGACTCAGCTGATAGAGAATAGAAAGGTTTAAAAAAGAAAGGCAACGCTCCCTCCGCATCATTGTCACGCCATGACAATACAAAACGTCTGCCTCGTCGGCGCAAACGGCACCCTCGGCACCGCCATCACCAAAGCCCTCTCCGCCACGAACTTCTCCATCTCCATCCTCCGTCGCAACTCCTCAACCTCACCCCCCGCCCCCGCCGGCATCAACGAAATCCACGTCTCGCCCTCACTCACCCTCACCGAACTCACCACCGCCCTCCGAGACCAACACGCCGTCATAGCCGCCTTCCCCCTCACAGACGTCACGCAGCACATCCGCCTCGCCCAAGCAGCCCACGATGCCGGCGTAAGCCGCTACATCCCCGCCGACTATGGCTCCTGCGACGCCGCCTCTCCACAAGCACAGCACCACCTACAGTTATACCGCGACAAGACCGCCGTGCGAGCCAAATGCGAAGAACTCGCCGCTGCAGCCGATGCCACCACGCCATTTACCTGGACGTCCATCATCTGCGGGCACTTCTTTGACCACGGCCTAGAAGACGGCTTGTTGCACTTCAACATTGCTGAACAGACGACCCTTCTGCTAGACACGGGCCATCTGCGTGCCTCGACAAGTACGCTCCCCCGCGTGGCAGATGCCGTAGTACGTGTCCTGCAGCAGCCCGACGACCTGACGAGGAACCGGGCGCTCTACATACAAAGTTTCTGTCCCTCGCAGCTGGAGATCCTGGCGTCTCTGGAGCGCGCTACGGGAAGTAAATGGAAGACACACCATGTAGATTCGGCGGCTTTTCTGGAGACTCAGAGTAAGAGGCTCGCAGAGGGAGACAAGGGTGCTGTGGAGGAGATTGTCTTTGTGTTGGGGACTGTGGATGCGGATTGGAGGAGCAGGGAGGGGTATGCTATGAAGCTGTTGGGTTTGGAGGACGAGGATCTGGATGAGGTTGTTGCGAGGGTGGTGAAGGATCATGGGGCTGAGCGGATGGGGAGGTAAGACGGGCATGAGGGTAGAGCGTGGCTGTGCTCGTGAACATACACGCTCATGGCATGTAGAAGCGGCGTCGTTCTGGCGTGGCTGTATTCTGTGAATAGATAACCATAGAACGCACGTAGAAGCGGCTTCGTCTTTGCGTGGCTTCATTTACGAATCAATACATAGATATGTAGTCCGTAAAGCGACTTGGTTCTTTGTATTGTGAGGTCTTAGATCTGATTCATCATGTATTACCAAAAATTATCAGTCTTCTCTAGAATGTCGTGTAATGCTTCGTGGTATATTACAAATGCCAACGCTGGTGGAATACCAATCCTCGCTCTAAACAGTCGTAAATGCCTTGAAACCATGTCCAGAACTCCATGTAAACACAAAAGGCCCTCTACGTTAGAAGTTCTTCTCCCATGCTCTCCACCATATGCCCATGTTTGCCGCCACCACGAGGTCAAGCATCTTCAGTCCCTCGTCATACACAATTAACTTCCCCAACTTTGCTTCTCGTCCGCGAGCACCGCCACCAGCTCGCTCGGTCCCTAGATTGAGTTTAAATGGAGAAACCGACCCATCGCCATGATCATTGTCATTGCCGCCGTGAAACGCTGAGTATCCTGCTCCAGCTCCGCCACCTGCTTTGAAAAACTTGCCAAAATTACCCTTCCACTGCTCTCCTCGCTCTGCGAAGATCTCGGAGGCAGGAAGATTGAACCGCAAGTCGCTGACCAATCTCCCCTGACTTGCCGAGGCCTTCATGTTCTGATCAGCAACCAGGGGATTCATGTAGTTGTTGCCGACATCGTGAGGCTTATGCCGACAAATAAGGCTCCGTCCTGCCTGGCCGGTTCGAAATTCGCATTTTCCATCCCAGGGGCTGGAAAAGGTGTATCCTCTCGGCTTCATGCCGGGAGGAGGTGGTCCATCCGTGGCCAACACTTCTGCGTCGTCGGACACGTCGCTTCCAACGGAGGCGACTGATCCGGTGCTGCCACTTCGATAGCGATTTAGCTTGTTCAGACTAGTCTGCTCCAGACGTTGATATGTCTTCTGCAGCTTTTTGGTCAAGGTTTGCGAGTACTCCATCAACAACTGTCGAGAAATGACAAAATCGTTACTCGCACTTCTGTGAACACCGCTGGCTGAGGCGAGGGCAGCATTATTTCGTGACACATATCGGAAGTGAAAGTAGCCAGAGGTTGAGATCTCTACATTGATGGCGGGATGCAGCGATGCGGATGCCAACGCGACATCTCGTTCATCACCATTCTCTGAGGTTTCCAGTTGCCGTGAAGATACTCTCGCAACATTTGTCTGATGGTTCAAGCTCGGATTACGGCGAACAATTCTCAAGGAAAATGGCGTGCCGTATTCAGCGGTGAGTGGTATATTGTTGCGCTTTTGGGGCGACGTGGATCGACTTGTCCTATTGTTAGTAGCCCTCGGCCGGTCCGTAGATGGTTGCACGGTTGAGCTGACGCCACCTCCGTGGGATTGGGACGGCTTTTCCAGCGGCGAAACTGGAGATCGTTGATCAATGGGATCATTGCCTCTTGCGAGAATGTTCTCCAGCGGCTGCGTCAAAGGAGTGCTCCAACGAGCTGTCGGTGCTATGATAGGTTTGGAATCAGGCGCATAGGCCTCTGACATCGGACGAGCACCAACGGGCTTCCTTGCGGGCACCCCAGTGTGTAACTTGGTTGCAGTTGGACCTTTCACAGCTCTCGTATTCGACGGCAAAACCACTCCATGTTGGTCCAAAACTGCCGGCGCTGCCGCATCGGATCTCTCGGACGGGAGGCCAATTTTCCGACGACTAGCATCGGCAATATTCGACGACTCGAGCTTCGTGGTTTCCAAGACTGCGGAAGCGGGGGGTTGTACCAGCCGCAAGGGAGCACCGGACTGGTTTGGAACCGGTTTTCGAGGAATCGTCAGGGGTCGAGGGCCGTTGTCGGCATCACGACGTGTTGGCTTGACCTGCGACGGGTCTTCGGGTGGTTCCAAATGAACGTAGTAGAGAGAGTTGACGACGTCTTCGCCCGTAACGTTGCGCTCCTGTGGCTTCAGAGTCGAGAGAATAACATCTGGAGGAACGGGTTAGGGCAGAACAAGGAATATCTTGAGATGAGAGAGAAAACCTGCCTCGGGTGCCCGGCACTCGTGAAATATAGAGAACGAGGCTCTCTTGTACTCGGGCAGCTGGCGATTCGGGATATTGGGGGGGATTATCGGCAAGTAAAATAAGTTCATTCAAAGATCTGGCCTCCATGACTGCGGGTTTATTCCGGGAGATCCTGATCTTGCAGCGCGTAAAATATCCCATATATAAGATGAGCAACCGGACAACAATGTGGAAAAAAGAGTGAAGAAGTCAAGATTATGAGCTGGGCATTTGGCGACAGAGAAGGTCAAGCCGCCGCTTATAAAAGGTCAGACATGCAGACGAGAATGAAGGCGGAGGAGAGGAACATGTTGATGCAAAAGTCGACAGGGACACAAAGAGATGGCCCGCCGCGAAGGAAGCTGGGTGTCCAGCCCTCCTGCAGGCCTTGTCAAACAAAGCAGATATTCGATGCCTTGCGGTTTGGGATGTCGGATGTTCGTTTCTTTGATGTTGAATGGTGATTCGAGGCGTCCATGTTGAACCTGGCGGCTGGCTGAAGGCCGAAGACAGTTAAGATTGTGAATGGGCCAGGCGCTGGTCTGTGGTCAACTGTGTTGGTCTTTTGCCGGCTGCCAAGCCCGGGAAGTGTTCAGCAGATAGATCAGCCACCAGACCAACCACCAAGCCAACCACCACCAGACCAGGGTCCAGGAGACCAGACAGGACAGGTATGTAATCAGGCACACGAAACGCCACCGCATTGTTGGGTCTCTGACCCTCTACCGTCTATCCGACTCTATCTTGCGTCGCGATCCAGTTCAACGTCAGCTTGCGAGGCTGTGCTGTGCTGCGGTTGGGCGAGTTACGTCAATATCCCTAGCGCCTTTCATTATTCATCCCATGTCGCTGCCGAGAGCCCCGCGATCCATTCTGAACTTCTACTCCGTAAAGTTCTTTCTACCGACGGGATGTGACGGACATATCGCGTGAACTACCTGTTAAAACTTAATGGAGATCAACCTCGCTCAGTGAAATCTGCCGCTTCACCTGCTATGTATGCAATCGACTGCGGATCGTAGTACATACATACCTACATACATACATACATACGTATACATATGAACGATTAACCATGCGCTAAGTCGCTGGACATGGTGTGTGAAGCGCATCCTTCGCAATGCCGCAAGTTTATCCATGTTCATTGTTGCGCAGTCGCGCCGCCACTCAATCCTAATTCCAACGTCGCGCGCGAGGCATCGTCTGGTAAGTTTGCCAAAGAACTGCGACGAAAAGAATTGCTCGACAGCCTTGGTAAGTTTGTGCTTGTTTCAGTGCAGACTTCAGTCGTCTCATGCCAATACCGCCACCAATGACAGCGAATTCGTCTTGAAACAGTACTGCAGTCTGTTAGGCATCGTGTCACCGTTCGTTTGTCGACTTACTTCGTGTTGCTTATCTGTCGCAACACAAGTATGGGCTGAACCTAGGATTGCCAGAATAGCCCACGTCGAGCGGACATGTGAACAGTAGTCAACACATCGTAAAGTTTTCCTCCACACGTGACGTCGGACAACAAAGAATTGCGATCGCTACAGATGACTTACCACAACGCCTAATCAAATGGAGAGCATGACGTCGTGTAGCAAGTATGTACATCCATAGTCCTTTGTAACAAAAATAATTCCAACACGGCGCAGGGAGTACAGTAGCTGTGCGCCAGACATGTCACCTATGAACATTCCTTGGCTGGCGCAAAGTGATACGTACTGTCCGTAAACGACAAATAGCAGCGAGCGTTAGGAGGCCAGACTAACATGAGCAAATTGACTTTGCATGGTGTTTTATGTTCACCCGGCTCAAGATGCTGAAAGGATGTGCTGCATCTTCTTTGATCACCACTGTAATTCATCAGCTTTCAGCGCAAAATTAGACTTGCAAACAACCATGTGTTTTCCATGAACGCAAGAGCTAAGCCGTCAGGCCATTCAAAGACATTTTGTCGTTAAAACTCGACCTTCTATTATCCCACCCCAGGGTAAGCAATCGATCACAAGCTACAACTTTATGTATCACGGATTCACGGAAGTACAACGGGGAAGTCCGCTAGCACATGTCGAGTCACGTGCACGACAATCACCAATCACATCCCGAACAATGTAATCCCGCGCAACATCGCCTCCCGGAATAGACAGGTAGGAAATCCAGTACGTCAAACGTCGTGACTCGTCGGGCTCGTTCGCCTTCACTTCCGCTCTCCCTCTTCGAAGCCGCCTGCTGGCCCAGACTCTTCTTTCGACCGGCAATCTTAGCACCAAGCGTTCATTGCATCATGTCGCCGGCTTTGCAAACCTCCGCAGCCATGCTCGCGCGGCGACAGCTCGCGGGAGCCCAGTGCAGCACGAGCTCAATCGTGTTGGCGGCGGCTAACCGACTGTTGGTTGCGCAGCAGTACCAGAGACGAGGATATGCGACTCCCATGGGACCGCCTCCCAAGGACTTCCGAATAAGCAAACGGCTCGATTGGGCAAAGAACAAGGAGAGCACTTTGGATCGAATGGGAAAATACTTCCTCTTGACCGAAATGGTCAGAGGAATGTACGTCTTGTTCGAACAATTCTTTCGACCTCCGTATGTGGAAGCTCTTCAAACAAACCAGGACCTGGGTTAGACTGTTAGAATTGCAAGCGCACTAACCACCAATTCGCAGATATACCATCTATTATCCTTTCGAAAAGGTAGAAAGAACCCCTTGTTATTCTGGCTATACGATTTGACCACAACACATTTCTAGCTTGGAGTTAACCACGGCAACAGGGTCCTATTTCTCCGCGTTTCCGTGGTGAACACGCCCTTCGACGATACCCAACTGGAGAAGAGCGATGCATTGCCTGCAAGCTTTGCGAGGCTGTAAGTTCCGGCAACGTCGAATGATGCACATCTTTCAGGTCATGAACTGATGTTTCGTGTAGGTCTGCCCTGCCCAGGCTATCACCATCGAAGCTGAGGAGCGTGCCGATGGCTCACGCCGAACCACGCGCTACGATATCGACATGACCAAGTGCATCTACTGCGGCTTCTGCCAGGAATCCTGCCCTGTCGACGCCATTGTCGAAAGCCCGAACGCCGAGTATGCCACAGAGACGAGAGAAGAGCTGCTTTACAACAAGGGTACGTAAACACAGCCAGGTTGCCCACAGGCGCCTGGCCGATTGTCCGAGTCACTGTCCACAGGAGCGACTAACATCATGACAGAGAAACTGTTGGCCAATGGAGACAAGTGGGAGCCAGAATTGGCGGCAGCAATTCGTGCCGATGCCCCCTACCGATAGACATCAAAATAACTGTTTCGTCGAGTCATCACCACATATCCCGTTGTTTCTCTTTGTCCCAATGTAACAGGCTTGTCTAGGCGAGAACCCTAGCTAGAGAGCGAGGCACTTCGGTCCATTCAAGTAATGTATATACAACAAACCAAGGGTGCTTTCACTGCTTCGTGCGCATGCAATGCATGCAGGTCATTGTTCGTGTCATGTCTTGCCACGTTAAAAGTCAAGACTGCGACACTGACCCAGTTTCTTTCGAGTCTACAGTCAACGAGTCCAGGCATCGCCAATAAAGCATCCGTGAACTTACGAATAAATTCAAAGATAAAATCACAGCCATTTAATCCGCGTTGCTCGCAATCGCGCGGTCGGAATGTGCTCCAATCCTGACTTTATGAATCGTAACCGTAATTGACGTCCCAAGTTAACCCGTTTTCCATCCGTCCCATGTCACGTGATGCCACCTTAAGTTAGCTCCGACCGACGCCAAACTGCTCAACAGCCGCCACCGAGAAATTTATCGACACATCTTCGCGTCACCCATTATAGCAACCCACGCGGCATCACTCCTCTAGATCTCTCCACATCCGCCATCGCCAATTGAACTGTGTCGACAAGTGTGTTACTTCAGCATCATTCATCATGTTCCGTACCGCCCTTCTGCGCTCAGCAGCCCGCGCTGCCACTCGCCCTGTCATGCGAAGCCTCGCCGCTCCCCGTTATGCCGTTCCCGTCATGCCCAAGCTTCCCCAGCTGCTCGCCATCAGAATGTACAGCGATGAAGGTGGTCTGAAGAAGGAGGAGGTAGAGGGCCGTATCATGAGCCTGTTGCAGGGTTTCGACAAGGTATGTTGTGTTGCGACACACCAAATATAACCGATATACTGCGCATAGCGCCCCTTCTCCTTGCATAATAAGCTCAAGCTCACCAACTCCATTTTCAGGTCAACGATGTTTCCAACGTATGCCAAATTTCCATAGCCCTGAACTACGCCCCCAGATTTAAATAACCAAGTCCCATAGATCAAGCCCGTCGCCCACTTCGCCAATGACCTCGGTCTCGACTCGCTCGATACCGTCGAAGTCGTCATGGCCATTGAGGAGGAATTCAGCATCGAGATCCCCGACAAGGACGCCGACTCTATTCACTCTGGTGCGTTCCTCTCTTCAATATTGCACCTGCCGCGCTGGGGCTCCTATCAACCATTACAATCTCGGTTGTTGAAATACATCATACCCTTGCCCGTATTGTACTGACTGACGCCTATTGTAGTCGAGCAAGCTGTCGAGTACATCCTCTCCCAACCTGATGCTCACTAAATTCAACGGCCGCCCTTGCGCATTTGACCGATTATATCAACACAAACAAAATAAATGATTGACGGAGAGCTTTTGAGGCGATTAGATTCGTCAAAAGGGACGTGTGATGTACTTGTAAATTAACGTTACTACTCGCTCGATACGAGAGTAGACAGAATCATAATTTCTCGCATGGGGTGCTATTCTCCCTCCATTGACCCTTGTCCCCTGGGAATGGAAAATTCGAGGCACCAACCCCCGCTCGAACCGACTCAAGCGTTGATTGAGGCAGCATTGATCTTTATGTGACTATCGTGTTACGCTGTATAACGGGCCGTAGACTTGTGTGACAGTGCCGGCCGTTGTGAAAGAAACATCTTTCGCTGCTCCGATATGCAGGAGTGACTTGCCGAGTTTGCTGTGTTCTACGTCACACGCACTCATTATCCCCAGAACAATCCCGACGCTGAGCCCCAAATCCTGAGGATGTACGTGGCCTTCAACTGCTTTCTTCTTGATTGCCGTCGGTGTAGTCCCTATGTAGATGCTTGGCAGATCAATATCAACACCAGGGACGTGACTACACCGACTGCATGCCACAGACGACACGATATGCCGCATGTTCGTGTCCGGCCCGAAACCTGAACACGCAGACAGTAGATAAATCCACTTCCAGGAATCCAGCCATATATTTGCCATGAAACTACATGGATATTGTCTCTCTACCTTCAACCAAGCACAGCACCCATGTCCACAGTCTCGCATAGATACCACACACATGACATAACGTCTAGTTAGCTCTAAATATGATAAGATGTATCGCACCACATCAAACAAAAAAAAAACCCCCACCCCACCCAAATGGTTGGAAAAAAGAAAACCAACAACGAAAAGATGGGAGATGCATGATACCGACAAGGTTGACGGATGACTGTAACTGACTGACTTCGTGACTTCATAAACCCCTTCCTCCCCTGACCCCATCTCATCTCAGCTCATCTTCGAATAAATTCAATCGCAGATGCGCAAACACCGAAAAAATAACCACCACAAACAGTCCTGTGAGATAAAACAAAGAAGCTCACACCAAAAAAAAAAGACAAAAAGACGCCGTGTAAACGCAAATAACAGCAAACCAAACACTCACTCTGTTTCTACCAGAACATTGCCAATAACAGGTCTAGCGAGCATCTCATTCGAAAGGCACCGCCTGTAAGTCTCTCTAACTTAACGCTTTTACCGTCCTCGTCTCTCGATAGACCCGACTCCCAAGTATCCGTGTAGGGCTAACGCGCAGCCCATCTTTGACTAGCATCGCTTTTCTCTCCTCATGTAGTTTGTGTGTGCGCATGGGTAGACCGTCAGGACCAAGGGATGGAGGAAAGAATTCTATGTCGCGGTGATGTAGGGTATTGAGAGGAGGGGCTTTCCTTTGATCGGTCTAAGGACTCATGAGGTAAGGGAGGGCTGATCTGTGTATAGGCAGCCATAAGCCATGGTTACTTTCTGTGCAGACCTTGTATTTATTGTTCCTGTCTGTCTTTCTTTTTTTCTTCTTTCTTTCATCTTCTTATCTTTATCTTCTTTTGTTCCCTTCCTTTTGTGAGTCACTTGGGGTGAGTGGCCTTATAAGCTGAGATCAGCGTTTCTGAACGGACAACAAATCTCTGTTTCCTTTCGAAACATGGCTAGGCGAGCTTCTCGTCTCTGCGGCGCCAGCATACCCATCCAGGGCTCCTAGACTCAGCCCCGCCGATATTCTTTTGCGCATCCTCGCTGTAGGGGCTTCGTCGTCGTCCTCCATGGAAAACACACAGGCTGGATCCTCTTCGTCAATGGGCGTGGTCAACCGGCCAGTCAGGGACGAACTGACGCTTCCGCTTCCGGCAGACACATTGCGCTCCATCGCACGGTCTTTCCCGATGGCAGCTGCGCCACCAGGGCCTCCAGGTCTCATAGCGGTATGGAAGTGCGGACTGGAACCTGGGCCAGAGCTTGAGGCACCGAATCCATCGTCGAGTCGACTGCGTTGTAGCTGCAGAGACAGAGCTGACATGGATTCACTTGAAGACCGGGTTTCACGGGTCGGGGAATGACTGCTGCGCCCCAAACTTGTGTAGTGACGGCTCATTTCCTGGGCGAGTGTCGATTTTCGAAGCGGACTTCCCACATGGCCAAAGGCCGACCCAGCGTTGCGAGAAGCCGCTTTGGCAGCATCTTCTTCCTCTTTTTGGCGCTGAAACAAAGGTCCCCAGCGGCTTGGGCTGGTGCCCAAGGGACTTCCATATTTGGTGATGCCTTCAATGACTACGTCATCCGCCCGCATGGATCCTCGCCTTGCTTTTTCCGCTGGTGTCAATAGCTCCTGCAGGTTTTCAGGGACGTAATTTTCGGGCAGATTATCATCATCAAACGCAAACTCGGCCTCCCAGTCTCGATCCACTGACGACGTCTTTGGCATGCTTGAGCTCAACAGGCGAGGCTTTGCATACCGCAGAGAGTGCATAGCCCGCTTGCCGAAATATTCGTCGCTAAATGCGGACTGTGAGTTGGGGGGGCTGCCTGCGGTAGGGGTTACCAAATTTTCCGAAGAGCCAAAGGCCGAACTATGAAGCAGCTTGAGTGTATCAGACGTTCGACAATCTTTCACATTGCTGAGCGACGGTGTCGGAGATTCGAGACCAAACTTGGATGGTACTGAAGATGGCCATGGGCCGGCGGGAAAACGAGCCGCATTTGAAATGCCATTGGAGTCGAAAGAGGCGGGGAGAGGAGCATCGAGTATCGATAATCCTTTGCCCGAGAGGCCGAAGCCCAGGCGAGTTGCGTCTTCGTCTCGGGGAGAGCCGTAAGCGGAATGGGCGTAGGACGAATCAATCGACGGAATACCGCTTTCAAAATTTATCGGACGGCTGATATTGACGGGTGATTGGAGATCATCGCCACCAAAGGCGTTTGCGAAGCTCGTCTGGTCGCCGCCGTAAAGAGAAGAGGTGAGCGCGCTTGTGGACGAATGTCGATATACGGCAGACGTCGAAGAAGTAGGAATAGGGCAGGGTTGACCGGCAAGATTGATAGCACCAGTGCCTACTGTCACACCATTCTTTCCGTAGTTGATGCGTCGGCCGTCGGGCAAGATATGAATGTTGGCGCATTTAGGTCCGAACTTGCAATTTCCCTATAGTTCAACCACAGCATGTTAGTCGCAGATCGAACGCCTGCCAACAAATCATTTCGAGTCTCAAGGATGGAGAGAAAGCTAGGCTGCCTGTCGAACCTTTGCGAAATACTTGCATACTGTCTCGGATGCGGCACCGAGATTATGGCTAAAGGGACAAGCACTGCCCGCCTGGCACGTGCCTTGACGATAGAACTTGCAGGGAACATGGGACGTATCTATGTAAGCAGAGAAGGCTTGTTAGCGTATGCCGGTGCTTGCTTCAAGACTCACAAATGGAAATCCGGAAAAAATGTGTGAGGAGGGATTGCGAGCGCAAAATAGATATTCATATGACATGTCTTGGAGGTGGGGGCGGGATTTGAGAGCTTGATGGCAGCACAACGAGCAGCGCACGCAGCAGCAAACGCGAAACACCGCCCATGGAAGGAAGAGGGATATAATAAAAAAACGAGGCCATTTCGATCAACATACTGGGAGGACTCCGGGGCATCATTGCGGAGGAGGGACTGGCAGCGGCAGCTCCGCTGCTACTGCGAATGATGAGGCTGCCGGACCGGACATGACGATGCTCAGGCATGGCGGCCGAGGGAATTGGGCGTCGCGCGAAGGCAAGAGACGGTTTGCATAGAGAGATAGGAGGAAAGCGATGCAAGACCAACAAGCCGGGATGGAGGAGAGGCGAAACCGGACGAGATGGGGGACACGACGGGTGGAGGGGGGGCCGTGGCCGAAGGTGATGCGCGGCTGATATGGAGCTCTCGAGTCTCGCCAACCTGCGCTCACCAAAGTACCTATGGAGCCCCAGCCGCGTTGTGGTTTGGTTGTGGTTTGGTGTACCGTGTATGTACATACATACCCACAAGGTACTCACTGTAAGTTGTCGCTTGTGGCCTGTGGACGCTATGGAGACAGAGTGGCCCACGCGACTTGGCGCCGGCTCTGGTCAGTGGTCAATGGTGGCAAGCCCCGACGCCCGGTACATGCATATTGGATCCAGTCCAAGTCTGGTGACCTTTGACCTCCGTTCTTCGCAGCTGCGACATCCGAGGCCAGGTACTCCGTAAACTATTTCCGACATTACGGAGTACTAGCCGTTGCAGCGTAGGATGGGCTATGGAGGTCGTCGACGATCCACGAGACCGACTTACGCCAGCTCGAGAAAAGGAGTCGCGGAGTTTCGATGTCCATCTCCTTCTCGAGCCTCTCACCACTGACCAGTATTGGCGTGCATGGACAGGTAGATTATTTAACGAATCCAAGCAAAGAATAAGACTCGTTCTTTGTCTTGCAAAGGGCTTTGTGTGACCTACATAGGTTGGGCTCATGACGTCTTGGCTGAGTTGGCTCCCAGACCTCTAGGTACCAGGAGCACTTCACGTCATTGCCGAGCTTCCCGCTTGACTTACGGAGTATGTATGTACAAGTCTGTAAGTTGTAACAAACACTGCAAGTCGTGCACCGTGACGTGCAGCTTAGCTCGGGTGTGAAGTCAAGGTACACAGCGTAGCTGAGCTGCTTTAGTAATAATGACGCGTGAGGATAAAATACATGTATGTATGTAAGGGGAAAAAGGTATCTGCCGGCCGTCCCATAGATTCAAATCGTACGACTGTTCACCGCGCAGTGCAAGACACCGCGAATCTATGTTTGGGAAAGAGCAGAGACCGAGTTTTGTTAGAGAATCTGAGTACGCAAATCTAATATGCTGATTCAAGATTACTACCGCCGCTTATTTTCTTGTAACAGTCAAGTCGCTAGGCATGTACATACTTGAATCACGGTGACAAGAAACTCATCACTCCAGACCACAAACGTATGGGCTTCTCTCAGAGTACCTAGGAATGCCATCTACAGTGCTACACCGGCGGACCATCATGATATCAGCTTATAAAGTACATATGTAGCGAGAGTCAGCGGTGGCTTCAATTGGAGCTGGTGATAATGTCGCCGTTGATGCAGAAAATAACGCGGAAAATGACGCGGAAGGCAATGTCGCCGCCACTATTGCGTAGGTAGGTACCTACCTAGGTAGCATTGACAACGCCATTGTTGAACGGGTTTTAAGACCCTTTAAGAACTCATCCAAGCAGGCTTATAATAAAGAGTACAGAGTTCTTCGTATTTATGCGATTACATATTCACCTTTGAAGCCTTTCATCGTGATGCGTTGTACAATCATGTGTTTGTGTTAGTGAGATCGCCGGACGCAATCAACAGGGATTTGACGGCAAAAATGGAAAAAGAAATACATACAACAGCCGGTGTTCGCTGGTCGTCACCGACCCAACTACTAATCTGCCGGTTGGTAGCTTATCTATGGGAGAGCGGACGGGATCCC
>SRPX01000306.1:0-31963 GCA_018360215.1 Claviceps spartinae
GGGGGTGGGGTTTTTTTTTTTTTTTTTCATCCTTCTTCACTTTCTTCATGAAGGAATTCGCTCTACCTTTCCAAAATATGCTTTGGGGAAAGGGGAAAAGAAGGGGGGGTGGAGAAGGGGGTCGCAACGAGAAAGAGAGAAAAAGGAAGAGTCCTCATGTTAATACATACCCCACGTTTTTGTGTCTATTCCTTGCTTGGATTGTTGGCTTGGTTGCTTCTTGTGCAGGGTATACGAAACGTACACAGCGCCTACCTACATTTGTATCATGTATCATGTAGTTCGGATAGGGTTAGGAGAGGGGCTATATGGGAGACAGGATGAAGAGGAGAGAAAGTACCTAACCTACGTATGTTTCTTTGTGTGTCTATGTGCTAGAGGGGAGGAGGGAAGACAGAAGCAGCGAGGGGGGGGGGGGGGGGGGGGGGGGTTGAATCGTGCAACGTGGTTTGTATTGATGGGAAGGCTGTTTGTGGAGATGGATGGATGGAGAAATTGTGAGTTGCCATATACCATGCTGGAATCCATTGCGTGCCTATATGGTGAGTAAGGGTGTTGTACCTATCTAAAACATGATCTCCTACAGCGTTACGGCGAGATATACATATCAAGGCATTTCCCAAGTTCCCATCTTTCACGTTCCGTGCCTGAGATCCTATGTATACCAAGTCAGCTACCCCATACTCTCCTAAGAAGAATAGGAATCCAGACTTCGGAGCGAATGAGCTGGATATTGGACATTTCCAACAGAAAATAAAGTAAGGTTATTGGATGCTTGATCGCTTTACTACAAGTGGTGACTTGTACCCATTCTGACATGTCGCTACGGATACATAAACAGTTTCCCAACGTGAAATCTACATACCCAAAACATTCGACGTATCATAAGAAGCAACTCACCTCATTGAGTACTTCAGTCCTCGGCCATGCGTGTATCTTGACCAATGACAACATTATGTATCCAAATAAATGTGTACACATGTATGTACTTTACGGGCTTGCTCTCAACGCCCATCTTCCTAGCCTATAGACTATGTACCTAGATAGTCGCGCAAGTCTGCCCAGGTGCCTTGGACCTTGCTACAATGCAATAGGGCCTCTAGAATGCATCAGATTGCATCGCCGTCGTTGTCTTTTTTTCTTCTTGGGGAATTTTCACATCGCGACATGTGCCCTGCACAAGCCAAGAAGCACTTTTCAGCTCCCTCTACCCCCCGTTATCCCGATTCCTGTATAAACGCCACTCAGATGCCGAAATGTAGAGCCGTCGACAAGAAATAAATTCAAAATCCCATCATCTTCTCCCAAGCTTCTTATCCGCGTAAAATTGCACATTCCTGCGCATTTGTACACTATGTACACCACTTTCTCACGGCAACTGAAACATGACAAATCCGCCGCAATACGCCATCTCTTGTTTTCCAATCTTCTTTACCCCATAATTAATCGTCTCAATAGATGCCCTGCGTCCGATATTGAAACGTATCATAACTAGCGCAGTCCAAATTAGTCTCATGAGCCTTTCTTCACACGTCAGATCAGTGTCAGTGAGAACAAACGTACAGACGAGTATAGTAGCTTCCAAACGACTTGGCAATCAGATCCGTCTCCACAAACTGCTCAGCCTCATCAGCGCTGAGGTGCAGCTGGAATCGCTGTCGCAGCGTGCTGGTAACTTGGGCGACTCCCACCGCGAAGCATGGCATCTTGGAATCGCGGCCCATCATGGCGACTAGATCGATGATCTTATCCGCAGAGCGACGCAATGCTGGACATGCAGTTAATATTTCGTTCCAATATAGTAGAGCTGTTAGCGACATATTTGCTCCTCACCTTGAAATGCTTGCTTGCATAGAGTTTTGTAATCCTCGTAATCAGGCGAATTCAATCCTCCCAAAACCTGAACATATTCATGCGTTAGCTTAAATGGAGCGGCTTCGAAGCCGACCGATCCCGGCGAATTGGAGAGCATGAAGCCAAAGTCGATATGCACAATGTGGCCCTCGCTGTCGATGAGCACGTTGCCGTTATGTCTGTCCTTTAGTTGCAAGACGTAGGATATGATGCTGTACGCCGCCAGCGACCTCTTGAAGGCGTCCACGCCGGCTTTGTATGGCTCACTATCGGGCTGGCCAAACGCCTTCACGAAGTGGTCTCTCAGCGCGGCGATTCGCTGTCGGGGGTTCTGTCCCGACTCTATGGAAGCTAGAGTCAGGCTACGTTTGAGCGAGTGCAAAGATACACCATTCGTAATGGTCTCGATCAGGCCCGAGGACTCTCCGGTGACCAGGATGCGCATGAGCTTCACCCAGACGTTCACGCCCGCATCTAGCCAGATCCTGTGGCACACGTCAATGAGCTGACAGGCAAATGCTTCCTGTCGCAGATCGGCGCCCGTCTTGACGATAACGCTTACGAGGTCCCAGTTCTTCATCCAGCCGTACGGTGAAGACTTGCGGATCCGTTCTTTCTTGGCTTCCCAGGCCTCGCCAAAGACTGCGGCGCTGGGGTCGTCACGATCACCCCTTCGTTGTTGTACACCTCCGGTCTTGAAGTCGTTCTCCATTCGTTCCCTGCCTGCACTGGCATTGATCGCGGGGTCGATGGGAGCGTCTTCTTCCAGATCTGGATTGCTCAAGACCGGCGGCGCGGTATTCGTCCTCGGCATAATGTGGTCAAACGTTGGCCCTTGATCATCCATGTCGAAGCTCTTTTCTTCCAGAGTCTGCATACTAGCAATGATTTTCGCCCGGATCGCGGCCACTTCTTGCTTTGGGCGCTTGCCACTTGTCGCATCGAGTTGTGCGAGCATCTGTGATGCGGTGCGCATGTGAGTTGCAAGCGCAGAGAAGTCGGGCTGGTCTGCTGAGGCATTTCGAGGCAAAGTAAGTGTCATCCTGCGTCGAGACCCGGGACTACTCGACCTCGATGTTGACTGCTCCGATGTTCGTGGCGTAGCAGCGTCCAAGGTCGTTGATGAGGTGGTAGCCCCACTCGATGATCGCTGTGGCGCTTGAGGCTGTTGATGATACTTGCCCATCATCGACCTAGGTGGTGTGTCGCCCTCAGAGAGCAGCATAGGAGAGCTTCCCAGATCCCCAGAGGTCGGCTCGAATACGCTATCGATCACAGGTTCGGGCACGCGCGCAATCGGCGCAATCTTGGGGCTCTCGGATGACAGGTCAAACAGTCGACGCGATCTACTGCTGGGATCCAAAAGGTCCGTCAGCAGTCGTTGATTGTCTGGAGTATCTGGATCAAAGGTGAAATCTTCCCGCAGAACCTCAACCATCATCAGATAGGGCACCTTCTCCGCACTATTGAGCACAGTGGCTTCCGCAGGGTTCAATCGCACGATTCTATGGTGACGGCTCTTTCCGGAGGATCCGTTCGCCAGCGTTGGAGGACAAATGACAGGCACATCAATCTCAGCCGGCAAGTCGCGCGCTATGAGGGCTAGTTCCGCTCGCAGTGCGCTCATCCGGGCTTGTTTGGGAACAATGACCAGGCGGTTGGAAATGCCTTCGAGCGCTGTCAAGAACTGAGTCTGAGATCGAAAGTAGTGCTGCCGTAGCAGCTTGACTTTTTGATGTGATGATAGATCGGCGGAATTTAAGGCGGCCTTGTTATTGGTGTTGTTGGTGTTATGTGAATGCCTCCGCAGTATTCCAGTCTCAATTGGCCGAAGCGCGAGATTAGCAGACACAGGAGTCGTGGGACGGCTTGTCGGTTGTTGCGATGGCAGGGGCAGAGACGCCGAGCTCAAGTTGTTTTCTATTGACCTCAACTCCAATGCAGCGGGTCGTTTGCCTTGCGCCGTAGTTTTGGGTATTTGGTGTGGCATCGATACGGGCAGATGCGGCACACTTCTCGGCGAGGGTCGGTTCTCATGGGCTCTATCAGCCCTGGGCGATGTAGTTCTCGTCTCCTTAACGCGCCTGGAATTCGAGCTTGCTCCCGTGACAGTTTGTGCTCTGGCTGGCGCCTTTGGTGGCGTTTCTTCAGTCTCATGAACGTTTTCAGCAATTGGCTGAGGCTTCCGTGCCTGAGCGACGGCCAAGGGCCCCGCCCACTTGGATATCATCGGCACCGCAAAACTGGCGAGAACAAAGCTCGACAGGACGGAGACTGGCAGGACATTCTCCTTTATCTTCTCATTTCTTGCCTCGTCCGCCAATCCGAAGACAATGTGCTGGACCTTGTTGTATACTCTCCGGCACGTCTGGAAAGAGCCGCTGTGAGGATTTGACGACAAATCGTGTAGATACGTTTGAAATAGCCAAAAAGTCTGATGAATTGAGTTGCAGGCCATGCGTTAGTTTTCTTCTTTCACCGGCTGAAATCCAGAATAAGGGGCGTAGGAAACTCAATCGATGGCGAGACTGCTATTCTAGTACGTACGAGCAACGCCGCTGTGACCGATTCCTCACAAAGGTCCAACAGGAATTCTTCCAGAGCCATCGACTCATTATCAACGGTGATTATAAGGTGACATAGCTGCGGCAGGAAAAACTCGATATCCTCGTACGGGAACTGCCGCAGCTTCTGGCACAGGACATAATGAATGCCCACATGGTCGGCGTAACGTCTGCAGAAGGAGGCGGTCGGTCCAGGTCAGATAGGCTCGCCGGCAAGGCAACATTTGCGCCATCGGATCGTATTCCGTGGGACGAATAAGAACTCACGAAAGATACGAAACCGGCAGAAACGGGTTCGAATTGAAGACGTCAGATTCGATAAACCTCTGCAGCAGATCCCACGACATTGGGGAATTTTGTTTGATCTATTCGGCGCGAAGTTCCAGCAGCGAGTAGCAATAGAAGGCGAGCAATCTGGCTTGCTTGCCTCATCTAACGTGAGCTGATAAAGATTTCGACAGACTTCGCATGGCTAGACGGGACACAAAGATGCCGACGCTCGGGGTATCGTTTGGAACCGGTGGTACTCGCGCGATGGTCAACTGCGCAGTCGCGAAAGAGCCCACTGTCGTTGATTGGCTAGAAACAAGATATTCGGATCGATTTTTCGAGTGCGGTCGAGCAAGGTCAAGGGCGATTGATGGGAGGCCGAGCGAGTGGATTCGACGAAGACAGACTAACAGACGTGGCGATGTAATAAGGCAGTCGGAGAATCGGAGAGTCGGGGAGTCGGGGGGTCGGAGAGAATGGGGATGGTGATGGGGCGTGTGGCCGCGGAAGGTGATGAACTGAAGTCTGGAGGGCCCATTTCAGATGAACAAGTGGTTTACTTGTCCTTCACTGATCACAGCGACGTGCCACCAGATGCAAAAGGAACCAGCCGCAGCCACCAGATGGTTTCGTCTTTTAGTACCCACTACATGATAGATACCTGTATCTTGACTGGTAGAGCCTCGCACATTTGCGTACCTAAATAGTATCGAGTACTCCAGTCTCCTTAGTCGGCAATAGCTGCCAGGAAAGCGACATGCTTGCGCCGACACTTAAGTTACAGTGTAACAAGCCTGAAAAATACGCCCAATCTGGACGCTGAAATAATCATATCAAGTATCCTGGGGTTGCAACAACCCGAGTACGTATATCTAGGTCGCACAGCTCATCTACCCGCCTCGTCGATCCTTCCATAGGTAGTAAACACCCCCCGCTTAATCCCCGGCCAACCAAGCCAAGAAAAGAAAAAAAATTGATCAACATCAATACAAGTAAAGAAGCCCAGAGTTGTAAAAAACGCGAGAATTATATATATAAACATGACCAAGAGCCCGGTGCCTGTTGGTATAAACGCCGGTGACACTCGAATCAGGCTGTCATGATTGTTCCCAGAGTCCGTCACATCATATGCACGCTCATCGTAACACCAAGCAAAAACTCCATCAAGCCAAGAAAAGAGCAAAAGTCAGCCGTCTTCTCACGTCTTCTTCCTGCGGCTGCTGATACTTTTACTCCGTTTCTTCGGTTCCGAGTCGTCGTCGCTATCGCTCTCGGCTTTGGCTTTTGACTTGCACCCTTCCTTTTCGTTTTCCACCACGCGACTGACGATTTCTCTCAGAAAGTCCCATTGATCGTCGGTTTCGACCACTTGCTTCAGCATGGAGGCCGTGACTCTTTTCGAACCCTTTTCTCGAGCGACCTCGGCGCTACTGCTGACCATCTGGATCATGAAGAGCTCAAGCGCTTTGCCTACAGCGATTGGTGTCTGCTGGGCTACCTTGCCGACTTCTTCGTCCGCCTGCATAATCCTTTTTATTCTCGCAACCGGGAACTTCGTTTTTACCGGCGACGGCTCGATGACGGGTGCTGGCGGTTCCTCGGGCGGTGCGGCCTTTCGTGGAGGCATATCGCGGTCCTGCGGCGCAGAGGCCCTAGACGCTCCGGCAGCAGATCTGGACTGCGATCGTCGCGGCCTTTCGGTAATGGGCGATGGAGGCTCTGGGTGAGAGCGTTTTGGTGGCATTTGTGGCGGTGGCCAGCCGTGAAGATTCCGGGCCGGCAGCTGGTAGGGGGCCTTATCTAGAGGAGCGGCACAGGCTTGCCACGATTGCAAAGGAGGTGAATAGGCCAAACCTTGCGACGTGTTGTGTTGTTGCGGGACAGGAAACTGCACAGGTGGAGCGTAGGAAGAGCCGTGAGTGTAGGGCAGCGGGTGCAATTTATATTGGCCCGACCCTGGGCTTGCAGAATGGAGTTGCGATGCAGCCTGAGTGGGGCCGCTGGAGTAAAACGACGACAGATCTGGCGACCGGGGCGCGTATGGCGAGGCGCCATCGTCACTCGTCATGTTGCAGGTCTTTGCTTTTGCGGCAGCAAGCAGGTACGGAGTATGTATGTACTCCGTATGTATGTATGTACGGAGTACGGAGTATGATGTAGCGACAGACGCTGCTATTGCCGAATTAAGGCCCTGGATTCGGGTCTACGGATCAGAAAAATGTGGTCGCGAGATGCGTGCGACGCGCGGTGCGTGTCGGCGATTGTTGTGAGAAGAGATGCGCAACGCTCGAGCAGATGCGCAATGCGATAGCGGAGAGAACGGGAGGCAGCGCAATGGACAGAGAGGCACGACGGATAAGGACTATTGATGGGTGACAGGAACCGTGAGATAGTTGTAACTTATATGTAGTTCGCGCTACTCATGCGCTTGCTTCACTCACAGCTGTCTCTGCAGAGCCAGAAATGAGGGGCGCGTTGTGGCGAGTGATGAGATGCACGGCGATGCCCTCACATCCCCAATGTGAGCTAGATCTGATCTGATCTGATCCGAGGTTGCGCCACGGGGTCAAGCAAGGTCTGCAGCTGTATCATGTATATGCTGTTCGTGCAGGATTGCTTATCTGGCCGAGGCAGCACAGGCAGGGAAGGCTGGGGTGACAGGCTGACAGCAGCCTCGATCGAGCGGAACAGGGAGTGACAAAAACACGCGCGTGCAGTTTAGTTGTCGGGACGATGGGATGACGCTGCGCTCGCTGGTCGTGTCTCGCTCGCCTCATATTTGCCTCGGCCCTGCTGATGAGGGAACGCCGGCCGTTTATATGTGCGCATTCGTCGTCGAAGGGGTGGAGAGGGGGGTTCAGCCTTCGCAAGTTGGTCAGTGGCATGGCTGTACATACCTATGGAGTACGTAACTCCGTACGGGGGGGTGTGCACTGTGGTGTGGCAAGAAGGCCGAATGCGGCAAAGAACCTTGCTTCCTCAACTGTCAAGACTCAAATGTCAAGCGTTGTTTTTCATTTCTCCTCGAGGCTCGCCTTCACTCACTTTGTCGCCTCAACTCGTCGCTTTCACTCGTCGCTCCTCGGCCCATGACGGTTACGACCAGATGACATGCGCCGAGGTCCACTCTTCCTGCCTCACCAACAGTAAGGCAGCAAGGCTGTGAGGCCGGACCTAACTAGGTATGTACATACCTAACCTAGAAATGCAACAAGCTTGCTGTTGAAGTGAAATCAAAGCTTCGCGTTGGTCACTGCTTTGAGTTGGTCGTACATACGGAGTACATGATACAGGTATGTACCCAACGCCGTTAGTCTCCCGTCTGCGGCGTACCTGGTACAGGCTGGTAGCTCCTATGTATATCCTATTCTCCAACTAAGGTGAGAGACACTTTCTCAAACGCACCCATCGCAGCTCACTTCCATTTCACTTTCTGTGATGATGACCATCATGAGCTTTGAAAATTCCAGAGACGCATGGCAGTGACAAAGCCGAGCATGCCTCTGGTTTTCGACCTGCACCTCACATGCCTAGTCGATGACTTTTTTTACTTGATCTAATCTGAGAAATCCTATGTCGACGTTATAATGCTTTTTTCGGCTTCACGTCCGATTCACGTCCGATTTTGTTTCTAATTTGTTGCACAATAGATTCTAGACCCTGCAGCCGCCGATGTGCTGTACTGGATAGCATCAGCGATGCCACGGGCCACGCATGAACGCCCCCCTTCACTTCAACAGCATCAATCTCGATGCTGTTGCGTCGCTGACGGCGAATAAAGGCCTGGGCATCCGGAGCCAAGGTCTCCTCTTCACCATAAATGATGAAGTATCCCCGCTCTGGACTTGCTGTCTTCCATAGTTGTCCATTATCGCAGAGACCTGGCGAAGCGGCAGAGTGGTGCACCATGGACCCTGCGTAGGCCTTTCCATATGCCCATAACCTGTCCCGTTCCAGGTAATCTACTTTTGACGAGCAATGGATGCTGGAGACTAGCGTGATCCACGGTGAGATCAGAACTGCTAATTGTGGTACCGCGAGCATCGTGGAACCGTTGGTTTGGTGGCCGTTGGTCCTGTTGTACAATTCGCGAAGCAGGCTGAGGATCAAAGTCCCCCCCGCAGAGTCTCCGGCAACACACAGCTTTGATGCATCCCTGACCTCTTGTAAAATGTGCCTGTAGCCAAGTACAACCTGATTGACTTGAGTGGGATGCGTCTCCTCAGGAACCAAGGAATATTCCAATGCAAAAATGGCGGGGTTCTTGAACTGAGTCTTGAGTAATAGATGATGCATCACCAGTAGAAACTCGAGATAGAAATAGCACGAAGCCAATGCAAACCCACCTCCTGCCAACAAGTATCAGTGACTGCAGAAGCAGGCGCACAACAGTTTGTTTGTGCTTGCCTTGATCCAACTTCACATACCATGTACATAGTATACGACTACATCTGGTTCTCTCTCAGGATCATGTTTTATCCAAAGACCTGAAGCAGATGCTTGACCCTGAGACTCGCGTCAATGATTCCGCGCATCCCAACATCGGGCCGAAAAGGGGGACAAGGCAAAGCACCTCATGAAGCAACTTCTCCTGCAAATGCACAGGGAAAGAGAAGACGCCACTCCTCAGCATTCTCCATTTCAGAAGCGGATAGGCAAACTGTTTCGACAGACAGACCCTCAGGGTCTCTGTTGGAAAATACATGAATCCATAGCGTACAGTTCGGATAATGATGTCTTCAAATACACTGGACTCTCGAATGAATCCAGACTGCGTAGCCCTTGATGCAAAGTAGCGAGTCAAGACGTGACATGGTAGAACGAAGACTAGAGTAGAAATGTGACGAAACTCATCAGTTGAGCACCAGCCCATCTTGATTGAGGCCCATCTATACGAGCAAGGCGATACTTACAGACTAGAGGCAGGACAGCGAAAATGAGTCGTAAGGTGGTAAGGAGACCTGTCGTCCAAAGCAATTGAGGCGCGAGGATGAGACCGGCGACTAAGCAGTCGAGAAGAGAGACAGGACCGAGAATCATGGTGCAGATCGAGTCCTTAGTATGCTACGAGCTCATCTTGGGAGAAGATCAGGGAGAGAGGGAGGGAACTTAAGAAAGGTTGGGGTGGTCACAGTACAATAGAGAGCCCCAACCTTGCAAGTTACCTACTATAGACTCCGGCAATGTTGAACTTCCATGGTGGTCCGAGTCCCGACTGATGAGTGGAGCTCGTCGTAATCGTCGCTGGCCGCTGCGGCTGCTACAGACAGGTACAGTAGCCTCTAGGAGGTAGGTACCTACATCTGTATACCTCGGTGTGTATGTACATATAATGAGGTATGTATGTACTCCATAGAACTTAACTTAGGTACTGTATGTACGAGATAAAGCACTTTGTTACATACCACAGCACGCACCTCATGAGAAGGCATCTCAACGACCATGGGCGACGCGGAAGCACCATTTCCGCTCACCGAAACGGACAGATGGGTCCTGTCACAGACAGACCAGGAGTTTAAGAAACACGACTGGTACGACCTCAAGCAGATAATCGGTTCGTGTTGCCTGCCTCCTACACAGCTTCCCATTCTCCTGGCCGGTCTTTGCACGGAAATGAAGCCCTTCTAAGCTTAGAAAAAAAAAACCTACGTTCACGATGATACAAAACCGTCTCTGACTCAGGCCTCTCCCCGCACAGAGACCAACCAGCTGTCCATCCTCAAACGCACCCCCTCAGACCTCAGGCGCTACATGTCCTGGACAGCCAATACCAAAGCCCAATACGGCAGCATGACGAACTACCTCCTTGCGAACAGACTCCCCCCTTCATGGGGACACCCGCCGTTCGCGCCGGAATCCCACATCCCTTTTGATAGGCCTTCGGATTACAGGATCCTACTCAATGACTGGCCGTACGGTCTGGAGAGCAACATCACACATCTCGTGGTGTGGACGCGTACGTCGATCCCTACGGATGATGAGATGGGGGATATGACGCCGGAGAGTCGGGCGTTGGTGGCTGGCTTTGTGAGGAGATGCTTTGTGGAGGCTCTAGGCGAGGATGGTGAGGAGCGCGTTTTGTGGTTCAAGAATTGGGTGGCATTGCAGAGTGTGCGTGCGTTGGAGCATATCCATGTCTTGGTTAAGGATGTGGATGATGATACGTTGGAGCGGTGGACGGGTGAGAAGTCGAGAAGAGGAAAGTAGTAAGACGCGAACGAGAAGGAGAGGAAAGCCCTCTTCCGGAGGGCTCGCGAAAATTAGCCCCAATTCGGATTTAGAACATATATAAAGTAGACACCAGCGACCGGATCGCCAAGCATGGCACACTTATCTCCTCTTTGGAGAGGTCCAATTTTCAGGCATAAAGCAGAGACCAACGACCCTGCCTCTAATTCCCCGCTTATTACTGGACTCCTTGGAGCAATATCTTCCCATCTGTGTAGATGCCCAAGCATTGCTTGCCTTTTTCCAGAATCATAAATTTTCGTTCGGCATGTGCCACTTCTACGGTCCATACCGGATGATGCAGTGTATATCAGCACTGCTTCCTCCTTATTCGCAACCACCACCCTTTCCCCCCCCTACGCCGCTCTTCGCGCCCTCCGATTTCCCTGCGCCGCCTCCGTCGAACCTCCCACTCCAGCCGACCCCAAAGCCTCCCCTCCCTTCATCTGCGCCAAAGTTCGTCGTCCCATGCCCAAGAGCCCCGAGCCCAGATACGCCCCATACGCCGGCACCAGCGCCCATAGCAACCACCCCCAATTTCCGACCAGCACGACGAGCACACCCGCCGCCCATGTCACCCAAACGACATCAAACATGTACTCCGTTAGCCCCGCAGCCGCTAGATCTTCCCCCGCGGTCCGTAGAGCCCCCGTGGCAGGATCGTACTTGGGTCGACCGGACGTCTCGAGGACATATTCGCAGAGGAGACTCGGTGTGACGAAGAGGCCGTAGGCGACGAGGGAGCGGGGCCGCCAGAGGAGATGGGAGAGGAGGAAGAGGGTGTTGAAGAGGAGAGAGCCTGTGTGGAGGCTGTTGAGGGTGGCGGTGTTGGATTTGGCGCGGTCTTTCTTTGCCTTTTGCGCCATGATGTTCTGGGAAGGGCCCGAAGGAGGAGGAAGAAGCAGATTAGAGTGTTGCTGTGCTGCGGCTTCTGCTGTTTCTGTTTCTGTTGCTATTGTTGTTGCTTTGCTTTCTGTTGCTAATGAGGCTGCTGTTGCTGTTGCGTTATTGTTGTTGGTGTCAACTCTGGGGCTGGTGTATTCCGTAGAATGGGATTTGTGGTTTTTGCGTGAGAGGTACCTATCCGTATGAGGTACATATGTACTTACCTATCCGTATGAGGTACATGTGTACTTACCTACATACGGAGTACATATGTATATATGTACAAAGTACATACCTACATATATGTACATAGGTACCTACCTATGTGTTTACTCTGTACTATGTACTCCGTACTCTCCGTATGAGTACTCCGTAAAGTTCCAAGGATTGCGGGAAGGACAGACCCGCTGATTTCCCCTGTTGTTCTTGTTGCCGGGCAAAGATGTACGTACCCACGAGTAGCTTCTCATCCAATCACGCGCGGGCTAGCACAGCTCTCCTCTCGATCAGATGTGCCACGACAATGCACAGAAGCACAGAATAATACTTCCGTCCACGACGACGACACGACGACACGACAACACGCGGCAACGCTGACACACGACAGCGTTCTCTGGCACTGGCCGTCCATCGGTGCCTGCCGAGACGACCAAGTCCCTGACTACTTTCCCACATTGGAGCTTTCAGCCTTTCACATTTGACGTACCGTTTAGGCCCCACTCACCACAGCCTCGTCTGTCCGTCCATCAACATTGAACGGACTTGACGAACCAGCCCCTCGCACGACTTTGCTCGTGTACTGTATTTTATTGCTTTATTTTTACATCAATCTCGATACCCGCTTGCTCTTGCAGCTTGTTCTCTTCTTTTCTTGCCCGATTCGCGAACTTTCCTCAAGCTCCCCTTGTCTTCTCGAAGAACCGTGCAGTTTGGAGTGCGCTGCTCCTTCGACTTTTGTCGGCGTGCTTTGTTGTGATTCGCCTCACAGACGTCTTCCACTCCCGTCACTCCGTCACGACAAACACGACGAACACGACGGGCCGCAATATTCTCGTCCGGCTTACCTGTACAAGACGACACTTTCCGTTACTCAGGATACTACTGTTGACGAACTCTCACTACGCCGTCTTGTATCGATTCCACTCGTCAAAGCTTGCCTTGTCTACCTATCAACCCCATGGTATTATCTTGAAAACGGCTCGCATACATTTAGACTGCCTGGAAATACACTTCAGAATAGAAGCAGTGCCTGGCTGGAATTCCCCGCTGACCCGGGAGCGTGGTGAACCCTATAATGGCACCGAATCCCGCGGCTGTTGGCGGCCTTCTACGGCAGATCATACATTACCACATAGATAATGCGTCCTACGATAATGCGCTCTTCTTTGCCGAACGATTCCTTGCGCAGGACTCCAAAACTTCGGATTCTGCGTATCTTTACGCACTCTGTCATCTTCGACTCGGCGATTCTCGCTCTGCCTATGATGTTGCAAAGCCTTTGGGCGGTAGGGGTGCCAGTTTGGGATGCGCTTGGATTTTCGCACAGGCGTGCTTAACGTTGGAAAAGTACAGAGATGGGATAGGGGCTCTCGAAAAGTCCAAGAGCTTGTGGTCGCAAAAATGCAACGTAGGGAGGCACACGCCTACTACTCGAGCGGGACATCCAGACAGCGCCGCCGTGTTGTGCTTGCTAGGAAAACTATACCACGGCTACGGCGAAAAGAAGAAGGCTGTGAGCTGTTTTGAAGACGCTCTGAAAACGAATCCCTTCATGTGGGATGCTTTCACTGCGCTATGCGATATGGGCATCAATGTGCGTGTTCCCAACATCTTTAGGTCCAATGACGGACTGGCTCAAAGCTTCGACGCGCATAAATGCCTGGGAACGACGGAGACGGCCAGGGAAGCATCTTCTCTCGTTCCTTTGGATGCTCTGCCTACGAAAAGATCAACAGCGCGGAATATTCAGGCGGATCTCGGACTGGATCCTTTCAGCATCGGCTTCACCTCAACCGAAATGGGCAGTAGCAGCACCGTGGTCGGCATGTTTGGTGAGCCGCCAGAGAATGACTTCATGTCCAAAATACAGAATGCGCGCCAACGGCTCGCAGCGACCTCGAATTACAATCAAGCCGCTGCTATTACGGCGGACGGATTGGAAACCCCGACAGGCCCATCGGCCGTTCTTGACGCATCGATATCTCGTCCGCAGGCCTACGGACAGGAACCACCCCAAGCACCTGCCAGAAGGACTAGGATCGCCAGCAACGGCATGGATACAGGCCTTGATGCGCCACCTCGAATGAATTATCGGTTGGGAGCAAGGAGACACGCAAGGGCTGACCACGACGTGCAAGCCGTAGAACTCACGGCTGATGCGCCGGCGCCGGCAACAGCACTTCCCACAGCAATCGCGAGCTCGCGAGCGACGACTGTTTCTGCTACTGATAGAAAGCGAACGCTTTCGGGCCATCCGGTATCGCGGTCGACGAACACGGACGAACATTCCACACGACGCAGCGCCCGGCTGAATATGTTCAAGCCGTCTGCCAAGGTAAATTCGGGTACCACAACAATAGGGGTATCCGCTGGGCGGGAGTTGAAGAAGGCTAGGCCCCCGGTTTCACGTATCATTCGCCCCGGTCCCAGTGGTTCAAGTGTGGGAAGAGTTGTAAGCGGCAATAGAAAACCTGTGGACGACCAAGCCGACGTAGACCACGGGGAGGCATCGAGAACGAGAGAGCCGCCAGTACCGCCGCAACCAGCACCGTCTCTCCACAAGGCTGCTGTACCTGCTCCCCCTGCTCCCGACGCCGAGACTCTCAGGCTGGAAGAAGCCTTGAAATGGACGCTGGATCTCACGAAGAAACTTGCCAGCGGGTACTATTCCCTATCACGCTTTCAGTGTCAGGACGCCTTGCAAGCATTTGGCTCTCTTCCTGCAGCCCAACAAACAACACCTTGGGTGCTGTCGCAGATGGGTCGATGCTATTACGAACAAGCGTCGTATTCAGAAGCCGAGAAATTTTTCCGCAGGATGCGAGTTCAGGCACCATCTCGGCTGCAAGACATGGAGGTATACTCCACCGTCTTATGGCACCTGAAGCGAGAAACTGACCTTTCATTTCTGGCCCATGAATTGATCGACTCTTCTTGGTATTCGCCGCAGGCGTGGTGCGCTCTGGGTAACGCATGGTCACTGGCACGCGATCCCGAACAGGCGCTCCGGTGCTTCAAACGAGCAACTCAATTGGACCCGAAACTCGCGTACGCGTTCACGCTTCAAGGCCACGAGCACGTCGTCAACGAGGAGTACGAAAAGGCCTTGACAGCATACCGACAGGCCATTGCCGCCGATAGAAGACACTACAATGCCTATTATGGCATTGGGAGAGTCCAAGAGCGGCTGGGTGCCTATGACAAGGCCTATGACCACTACTACGCCGCGCAGACCATCAACCCGAACAACGCGGTGCTCATATGCTGCATGGGCGGTGTGCTGGAGAAGCAGAAGCAGATGGTTCTGGCCCTGCACGCATACTCCAAAGCGGCTGAGCTGGCGCCTAAAGCGGCACAGACCCGGTACAAGAAGGCCCGGGCGTTGCTTACGCTTGGCCAGGTCGAGGCGGCGCAAAAGGAGCTGATGGTCTTGAAGGACTTGGCTCCGGATGAGGCCACTGTTCACTTCTTACTGGGCACTTTGTATAGGAATACAAATGAGAGGCAGCTGGCGGTGCGACATTTTACTATTGCTCTGGCCCTTGATCCAAAGGTGAGTTTTCTATTCCAGTCTCCTACAGATGCTCTCCATCCTATTCTCTTTCTTTATTCCCTATTCTTCTCAATTGTTCCTTCTATTATCGCTATCTGTCCTACCATTGCTACTCTGCCCTTTCTCGTACTGACGCGACCATCACAGGCTGGTCCAAAAATTAAAGAAGCAATCGAGAGCTTCGAAGATGATGTGAATATGGACGATTCAATGATAACATGAAACTCATGACTGGTCATAGAGAGAGAGAGAATGTTTCAGCTTCATTCATGCGTGATAGCGCAGCAACATTGTCCAATCCTAATCATTTGTAAACGAGGCACCGAGCACGTCCTCGCCAAGGCTTCCTGTGTGTCGAAAGGACGCGAGCCCCTCGGTCTGTTGCCAGGCGGAGGCGCGATTCAGCAACAATACCTTGTTGGCATGGCATGGGACTACTGGCGTTGGAGGGTTGGGTTTTCTTTATTATGCGCCTCTTTTATGGTTCTTTACCTGTTTTAGCATGACTCGCAGGCGTTTGAAGCACGTTTGACACATTGGAATGGAAGCAGGGGAAATGGAAGGAGCGGGACAGAGACGGGACGAAGACGGGAAGTCGATGTACGAAAAGGGCGCGGAGCGGTGCGCGTGGAACTGGATGAATGCACGGAGTGAAACGGGAGTTTTGTGATCGGTTATTTGCATCGTTAGTCGGCTGGCGCGGATGTCAGAACGTATTAGTCTTTGCATTATGAGCCTGAATGGAGAGTTTTCGCGCTAATGATGTGATCACTGATGGATGATAGTCGTGCCGCGTTCTCAGATGAATGAACCAGGGATCATGGTGGATTAGGCATCGCCCGTCCTACGTCGTACGGTGTAGACGCGCTTCGCAAGGTTCTGTTTTGAAGTTTCTCGTACAAAGCCGCGGGATTCGTATTATGTACGTTGTTGGTGGGGGAGCGAACCGGCAAGCAAATGCAAAGCCAATCTCGCTTCGCAAGTGTGTTGCTTGCGATTGCAATAGGTATTACGGACTCACGGAGTACATATGTACCCATGTACTTAGGTAAGAAAACAACCACACATCGTGACATCCGGGCCAACTGGTACCTCATATGCTATCATTAGGCAAAACTGAAGAAATCGTGCGGCGACGCGTAGCGGAGGCGCCCATTTCGCGTTTGCTTCTTTGTATGATATACAATTATACATACATACCTTCATATCACGATGCTAGCTTACAAAGGAGCCATCTCTTGCCTCGTAGTCCGTATATCAATCGGCCTTGCTTGTCTGCCGGTTGGCTTCCCGAATCCTGTTGCTCGCTCCCCTGCCATCCGCCTTTCCCAACGGGAAACACTACATACTCCCTAGGCGTCGGCCAACATCAGACTGTCGTCACGGGGTGACCCAAACAGTCTCCAGATAAGCTTCTTTACAAATATGTGTACTATAATGAGCTTGGGCAGATATTGACAGGCGCCCGTGACGTCCGCCAGACTTAGGTTAGGTAACTTGGGACCTGATGAAAGTGCAACCCCTTGAGTCCCCATGCCTTTGCAGCGTACGGGGTACAGTTTATGTAATTGTAGGTACATACATAGGCACGAAACCAACGTCTTTGTTTCGCATCCTGCTAAAAACGGCGTCGTTAGCCCCTAATTCTACTTTTCTTCGAGAAAGGTAACGACTCCATCAGAGCGGGCCATAATCCATTTAACTCTGCCCAGTGCCTGCACGCTTCAGAAGTTCAGCCTAATGAGCTCCGCCGGACCCCGTTTCCCGTGGCGGCCGGCCCTGTGATGCCGCCCGGCCCCCACTGCATCAAGATGCCAGATGCTGTGTGCGTGTTTGGCCCTTTTTATGGATTACTGTTCATTTGTTTCTTGGAAGCTGTCTTTGCTTGTTTAACGTCGGAGGAGGAACCCAGAGCAAAGAGTCATGGGCCCGGATTTAAGTTCCATGTTTGCCGAAACTTGTTGTGTATATATGTAATGGGCAGCACGGCATCGTTTGGTTGCAGCACCCCCCGTCATACTTGATTCTTGCTCCCCAACTTACTCTTTCTTTTTTCCTCGAGCGTCCTCTGTCAAGTAGACGAAAGAGAAGGAGGGGAAATTTTGAAAAAGTCCAAGTGAGCAGCGGGAGCGGCAAGCACCCAGACGACTGAGACAGAAAATTACGATAATTCAAGACACACAACATGATTTGGCCTCATCTTTTGCCGCTGCTGGCATTTGCCTCTCCGGCTTTGTCTGACGATCGAAGTAATATCAGCGCCAAGATTTCCATCGATGCGGGCACTCAATTCCAAGAAATGGACGGCCTTGGTGTGTCTGAGGCCTTCCAGCGCGCCCCCAAGGTATTTGGCGCCGAGGGACTTTCTCCCAAGAACACGAGTTATGTTCTGGATCTGCTGTTCGACCTGGACAAGGGCGCCGGCTTCACCATCCTGCGCAACGCCATCGGCACGAGCAACAACAGTCTCTACGGGCGCATGCAGTCGATCGAGCCCACCAATCCGGGCTCCCCCGATGCCAAGCCCGCCTATGTCTGGGACGGCAGCAACACAGGACAGTTTCCGCTCGCGCAGGAGGCCTACAAGCGAGGCCTCCAGAAGCTATACGGCAACGCGTGGTCTGCTCCTAGCTTCATGAAGACGAGCGGAGACGACATCGGAGGCTATCTGTGTGGTGTCACCAACGCTACTTGTCCCACGGGCAACTGGATCAAGGCCTATGCCGATTTCCTCCTGCAATGGGTCCAATTCTATAAGCAATCCGGCGTCAAGGTCACGGAGCTGGGTTTCCTCAACGAACCGGAACTCACCACGACATATGTCAGCATGCTCTCCAACGGAACCCAGGCTTCCGACGTGATTCGCGTGCTCGGGCCCGAAATCAAGTCTTCCGGGTTGGATCTGAAACTCACCTGCTGCGACGGTGTCGGCTGGCAGCACCAGAATGAGAAGATGGATGGCCTCAAGGCCGGTCCTGACCCCGCTGAGGACCATCTCGACATCATCACCGCCCACGGATACGCCTCGGCTCCCACCTTTTTGCTCAACACGACCAAGAAGGTATGGCAGACGGAGTGGGCGGACTTGTCGCCCTCATACACACCGTACACGTTCTGGGAAAACGGCGCCATGGGTGAGGGCATGACCTGGGCGGCCAACATCCAGACCGCATACGTCTCGGCCAACGTCAGCGGTTTTCTTTACTGGATCGGCGCCGAGACCGGTCCAGTCAACACTGGCCTGATCAACTTAAATGGTGATGAAGTCGTCATCACCAAGAGATTCTGGGCGCATGCGCACTTCAGCAAGTTTGCTCGACCGGGTGCTCGTCGCATCAACGCCACTAGCGACAACTCCTTCGTGACGGCCAGTTCCTTCCTCAACACTGATGGCAGTGTCGCGACCCAGATCATCAACAATGCCACGACGACGGTGAACTTGGATATTACGATTGGTGGCCCGGCTGATGGTGTGCGGTCCGTACTTCCGTACTTGACGGATAATGGTAATGATTTGACGGTGCTGCCTGCGATTGGAGTCTCGGGCGGGCGCTTCACGGCCAAGGTGCCGGCGAGGTCTCTGGTCAGCTTTGTGTCGTCCACTAAGCATGTGAAGAAGACTGGAAGGAGAAAGGTCAAGCATATTGCGTAAAGGGATTTGCGATGCTTTGCTTTGCTTTGCTTTGCGTACAATTGGTCGCGCTTTTTTTTTTTTTTGGATCGATTCGTCACGCAGCACGTGTGTATGTATCATGACTTATGGTTCCTGGCTGGTAATATGTAGCATGTATGAAGTTATATAGATGCACTATTTGCAGCCTGCTTACAAGTGCTGTAATTGAGAATTGATGACAATCAAATGGAAGAGCCCTTTTATCTTCGTCTTTGTCTCTTCTCCTTGTGCCATGTTTCTCGCGCATCGTCTGCATTGCGAAGGGCCCAATCGCGTCATTATACAAGTCCCGGGACTATGTACAATTGAGTCTTGACCCCCGATATTGCTCAATGCTTCACGTCATCGGCCCATTCGTCGCACCGCGTCAGAGAATTCAAGTTGGTGCCCGTCTCCTCTTGAATTCTGTTATTGTTCCGCAACTTCTGCATTTGACGCTGATCGGCTCGTAGACGGCGATGGCTGTATCGGTGTAAAGCGTGCTTGGTTCGAGTATTCTCCCATCTTGCGAGACTCACTGCCGTCGTAAAGAGATAGATTTCTCAGCAGTACCTCATCAGTACGGCTATTGACGAGGAATGAAACGTATTTCCATCAGATCTACCTTCAGCATCCTAACAAAAGACGTTCTTCGTGCTGCGTACAGCCGTGTTGTTGCGTTCACCGTCTCCCATACAACGCGTCTGTCCGAGTGCGTACAAGGGAAAGACACTCTGATTACGTAAGCCATACGCTATTCTCGCCTCGAACCAGAGGCCACAGATCAGTAACGCCCCACTATTGTTCATCAGATCAGCAGGTACGTGCACGCAGCAGGCTGACGCACCACTCCACCCCCAAAATAGCTTAGCGCCTCCAAAAGATGACACCCAAAAAAACAACAAACAATTCGAAGCCGCGAAAAAATGGAAAAACCGGGCCAAGAATGGCACAATAATCAATGCGTGCAAACTAAACTTGCCACACCTTTTTCCCTTCCCTGCAAACCGTCTTTCCACGAAAGCGGTCCCCACACACGCAGACGCGCCCCCCCCCCAGTGCGCGCTGGTCGCTATTACTGATCTGTTTTGGGAAAGTCACAGGCCGTGAGTCGTGACTGATTGCGCCCATGTATATCTCATCCGTTCCCCCATGAGGCTGTCTATCGCTTCTTCCCCCGCTTCTATTCTTCCATTCACAAATACCCTCGCTCTTACACTCACGTCATCTACTCTACGCGACAACGCGGTCACATTTCTCCAACACAACTTAACTTTTTTAACTCCACTCAATCATCATGACTGGACGTATGTATTCCGGAATTCTTTTCTTCGTCTTGCAAGCTTCACGCTGGTGCTTGGTTGCAGGGTGCGCGTTGAGAGATACATCGACACTTGTCGCGTCTATGTATCCGAGACGCGCGCCTAGCCTACCTGCATGCATACATTCCGAAGCCACCAACACCTTGATACTTCTGCATTTTCAATACTGACAATCATTGCTTCTAGGCGGCAAGGGTGGAAAGGGTCTCGGCAAGGGTGGTGCCAAGCGTCACCGCAAGATTCTCCGTGACAACATTCAGGGTATCACCAAGCCCGCTATCCGACGTCTCGCTCGTCGTGGCGGTGTCAAGCGTATTTCTGCCATGATTTACGAGGAGACCCGCACTGTTCTGAAGACCTTCCTTGAGGGTGTCATCCGTGACGCCGTCACCTACACTGAGCACGCCAAGCGCAAGACCGTCACCTCTCTGGACGTCGTCTACGCTCTCAAGCGACAGGGCCGGACCCTTTACGGTTTCGGTGGTTAAATGCCGTCGGGTGTGCATCTTTGTTTATTCTTCGCTTCCCACTTACTACATCACATCCATATGAATGGATTCACTTCAACTTTCATGTACAATCACGGCACAGCATGGCTTTTCAGTTGGTAGGAGGCCATGACTCGGGACACTGAAGCCCAGACACGAATGGCCATGTGATGGAGGCATTGGCATGGGACTGGTGTATTTCAATACTTTTTTTTTTCCGGCGTTGGCGGAGATGGAATTGGGTTTACGATGAGCGGCGTCTCTACAGATAGACGACCACGGATGAATTAGCAAATGTATTTTTCACCAAACGTATCAGTGTGAATTGAATGCTTTGTCTCCAATGTTTTGAACTCTGTGACGCGTCCACAAGGTACCGCGTTTAACTTCCATTCCCATGTGACTTGAGCCTCATCTCTGAGGAATCCTGCAGACTACCGCACAACAGCGTCAGGCGGCAGGCCGTAGGTGTTTCAAGGCAAAGCATCTTAAGACAGGCGCATCCTCGTGACCTGTACTCTGTAATCATTGAATCAAGCACCAAGCTAGATATGTATGATGTCCCCTTGTTTGAAATTGTTTGTTCTTTCCCCCCCACCAGCCTATAAATACTTTCTCCCCGCCGCGACCACCCTTTGTTTAAATACAGGGCTCGTGACTTCCATATTGGCCTTGTAAAACGGGTTCATAATGGCCTTGACCCAATTATCGTACACCTCCGTAAAGAACATCTTAATGGCCTCTTCTGTGGCCGGGCTCGTGGGATTCGCGCCAATAGCGGTCGAGGACCGAGATGAGCTCGTAGATGTGGGCATCGTGGGTTGATGCAGGAGGAGGAACTTGGCGTTGGCGCCTGTGACGAAGCAGGATATGTAGTTGTTGAAGAGCTTGTCAATGACCTTGAGATACCTAACATAGAGTGTCAGCGCCTGTGCTTCCCCGAATTTGTTTCTTTCTTTTCGATTCAATGATCCCGTTCCTTGTTTCCCTGTTTCTTCGTGGTCTTCTGATATTCCCTCTCCCCTCTTCTCATCCTGGCTTCCTTATTTCCATATAGAAATAGTAGCTTGTGAGGCGCATTTGTGTAAAAAGAGAGCAACCACCCCCTGGGGAAAGGAACGGAATCATGGCCGGTATCCACCTACATATGCCCGTGTGCCCATTGTACTTCCTCGGCAATATCAAGACTCGAATGCAAGATCAGTTGGTTCAAATGGCGCAGCTGGTCATTGAAGCGCGACTGGCCATCACCGCCTTGCTTAGATGTGCCGAACTCGTACTCGAAGAGGGGGTTGTCTTGGGCGCCGACAATGGCGAAGTAGTAGCTCATGATGGGTGAGCCGGGCGCGGCGCCTGCGCGGAGATGGGAGGTTGCGTTGGGAGCATGCGGATGTAAATTCTGTGGTGGATGTTGGAGGCGATGATGTTGCGGTCGTCCCGGCTGTTCATGACATCTGGGTGCTAAGCTGATAGTCGAGGCCGTATCCCGTAATAAGGTGACCGACTGTGACGAGCTGCCTTTGCGCGGCGGCGTTGTTTGCTCTGTGGTTCGGGTTCGCTGCAGTGCCCCCCACTGTTACCCACACCACCTTTTCGTTGCACGCCCATTGGACAGTCCTCGTGCATGAAACCAAGACGGCTTCCCGCGACGCCGCCCCATTCATGACGACCAAAAATCATCAAAAAACCAAAGACTTCTCGATCTGAATCCTTCCACCGTCGAGGGAGCACACAGAACGAGTCGGCGTCGCATACGAGACTCGGTCTCCTCCCCAAATAGAAATGTTCGGCCCCTTCCGGATAACGAATCCTCTCTCGGGGAGTGTCCTCTGGAAGATACCCTGGCGACTATCGCGCTTCCAGAAGCGGCGCCACAGATTGCGACTCCGAGCGGTGGACAACGTCGTGTCGACGGTGCAGGCCGCGCTGGCGAAGAAGGGACAGAAGATAGAGTCTCTGGATCGGTGGATAGCTGAGATGCCTACTGAGGCGGAGATGCGGCCCAAGGACAAATACACACTCTTCAGTCGTAACGCGAGGTCGTACAGGAAGGGAATTCATAGTAAGTTTCATCCTTCTCTATCCATATATCAGATTGGCTGCTATCTTGCGTGAGTGCATGTATTGCCGACATGTCATGGCCATGAAGACATATACTGACGGGCGTTTGGTACAGAGTTGCCCAAGTGGACAAGAGTATCACAAAGAGTCAATCCTCCCGGCTACTGATCTCTCTTTGTTTGTCTTTTCGGTGTGGCTTTGGCTCTTCACACTTGCGGCTGACAGACCGGCCGATGCCGAGGATCGGAGCTTACGAAACCTACAATTTTCCTGATTTTTGAGTTGGAAAACGGGCAACGCAGCAGCGAGACTATCTACTGCTCGTCTTGTTATCAATATAGGCCATCAGAAAGCACATGGCCTTTGGGACGAGGCGTTTGAGACAAGTTTTCTCTGTCATCTGGGTGGATTTTTATGGGGAGAAGAAGGAAATGTATGAGACCATTTTGCAACGGCAACACCATTATTGTATCTATTAGTACATTCGGCGCATTTCTACAGTTTCGCGCCCACGATCATCCACTTGACCTTATTCTCACTGCACTATGAAGGAGATGTCTCAACTGCGGCGACTCAGCACATGACAATGCTTGGATACGATGGTGCCATCTTGTCATTGGAATTGTACACACTAGCTCCTGAGATCTAAAAGAAGGAACAAAGGGGGGTATTATTGATCTATCATCATCCTTTGCCCAACTTCCAATTCTCAAGTGGTACCCCTTGACTGTTGCTGTCTTATCTTTCTCTTCTTTCCGAAGTCATTCCCTGATTTTTATTTTTATTTCTCGTTTCTTCCCTTCCTCACCTGATCCGGTCCTCGTCGTCATAATCCCTCTGCTGCAACGCCCGGCCAATGCCACCTCTTCCTTCATCAAAGTCCTCGCGATACTCATCTCTTACCTGCCCGCCGCTCTTGCCACGACCATACTGCCTGCCCTCCTCGAAGCCAGGATCCAAATCCGTCCGGATGACTCGCTCGTCGAGCTTGGTGCCCCCAATGTACTTCATGCCATCGAGCGCATCCCGATGCGTGTAGTATTCTACAAAGCAGAATCCACAGGGAGTTTTCTGGAAACGGTCAAGGCCCATGATCAGACGCTTGAGTTCACCACACTTGGAGAATAGCTCGTAGACTTGCTCTTCGGTCGTGTAGAAAGATAAATTGCCGACGTACAGAGTGGTTGAGTGTTCGAGCGGGTCGGGCTGCACTTCTTGGGAGCCATCGTGGCCATTCGCCTGGTCATCGTCACGGTCGCGCCTGCGCTTATTCTAATCAATGGAAAAGTTAGAGGAGGCTTTTGGGGGAGAGCGGTGGGCTTGGCTGAGCCCGAGTTTGGGTTTTGCTTGACAATTTGAGACTAAGATCGGGCACAGATTGGAAGGACCAAATATGCATGCATCAAATGTTATGGCATTCGTACCCTACTAGCAAAATAAGCGCTTGGGCGATCGAGACGCTCGACGGTGCATCGGGGGCCGCCGGAGCGCATGGTCTCGTGTCGTATCGGTGGTGTAGGAAACTGAGATGCAGACCCGATCAGGTGACGTGTGCGTGAAGGCCGACGACTTGACAATTTCTCGTCAACAAGGCGCAACGCTCTACTTTCCTTCAAACGATGTTGCGGCGCGCTGGGCAATGCAATGAGTCTGAATGAATGCAAAAGCGATGCGAATGGGAGGCCAACAAAGATGCAAGTATGTACACACGTCTGACCCGAAGCTCGTGCTGCATTAGCAGGGCGCCGCGTAGGCGCGGACCCACGTAAATTTGGGAAATTTCAAATTCTCGAAAATCACATGTTTTGAGTCGATGTCCTTCCGTTTTCCCATGTAAATTCACACGGTCGCCACTACGCATGCCAGCTACCTAATAAGCTACAAATACATAGAGCTTTGTCACTTGTTTGAAGTTTGTGCGCAGAGTACTCGTACACGGTATCAGGGATGAACTCTGTCACTTGTGTATTTCCGCTGCCCACACCACTATGGATGTACGTGTAATTTTCGTGTGGTATACTCCGTATACATACTTGGCCACGGGACCGCTTTGCGTGCGCAACAAGACTAGAAAGGCAGGGAGAAGTATGCATGTAAAGCAACGCGAGAAACAATCTGTAAATGCGCGGACATCGAGAACTTTGATGAAAGAGAAGTCATGTGCAACATGTTTCTGTACAATATACATACTTACTGTAGCCTCCAAATTCTCGCGGTTTATTGTGAATCCATGCCCCTGTCACGGGTGAGTGAATCACAGTGAGCCATGGCCACATGCACCTCATCGAGCCATACAGAGTTCAAACCTAGAGTTGCACAGCAGCCGGGCGAGAGAAAGTCTCTTGTCAAAGTAAGATCCGGGTCAGGGCAATAGAAAGAGAAGAAGGAAAAGACCAGACAGAGATGGAAAACTCTTTCAGAACGAAGCCCTTTTTCCTCAGGAGAGAGTTTTTTTTCCTGCTTCTGCATCTTCGTTACCGATTTTATTAGCACTAGCCTACTAGGACCTATCTATAAAATCGACTTCGTGACATGTCGTCAACGGGCGCGTCCACACACAGCCCGATTGGCTCGTACGCACTGAAGGCTGAGGCGGTGGTCAGCCTCTATGGCTATATGAGACCACACATCCTCCTCTTTCCTGCTTGTCTTTTTCCTTCTCTGTATCGTGAATACAACAAGTTTATTCATCGTTCACGTTAGCCCACCCCGCGCAACATCCCAACAAGCTGTCGCCAGGTAATCAGAAATTCACGTGACATTCTCCGCTTTGTTTGAACCAGTCACTGGTCACTGGTCAGTGCTGAAAGTGAAAGTGAATTCCCAGTTCTTGCTCACACGGTCTAGAAAAAGTGTGAAATCCACATACCTAGTCGCACTGTGTTGTCTGTTGCTTTTTGACGAAGCCATTCTGCATCGTCAGACGTCGTCCCAGCAGCAACATTCAAACACCCAGTACCCAGCTGAGCCGACTACATACTTCCATCCTGAGAGCTTCATCGCACGCTTGGCGCGCAGCTCCCCATCAAGTGCTTGGCCGTCTCAACCTTGCTGTACAGGCACGACCACGAGATGCCCAAGATCAAGTCGTACTCGGCCCCGTGGCTGTCGAGCCCCAACGCCCCGGGCCATCAACTATTTGCGCCGTCGGCCGACTCAGCACGTCCGAGAGCCTTGGGCCCAGCGTCGAAAAGCCAGTCGTTTCCAGGCCCAAGACGAACAATTGCACGCCGTGGAACCGAGGTGTTCGTTGCCGTGGGCAAGGAAATCCGATGGGCCGACTTAGCCTATCTAGAGGATGCATGGAAAAGTCGGGGAGGCATGAGCTCCGATGCCGTTCGATTCAAGAGAGAAGAGACTGTTCAATCCATTCAAAGTGATGGAGAAGTCGAAACTGCAGCTGGATTAAGGGTACGTTTGATGTCTGGCCCAGGACTCTTTCTTCACGATTCCGCACGTCAACACGAGAGTGCCATAGTGGTTGATGAGCTTTGATCGTAGACGTGGTTGATGATAGAGTCCTTTTCTTCTCCATGTTTCCCATTGTTCAGGGCTGTGCCGTGTTAGTCGTATCAATGATGCTAAAGAAAATACTGCCATAGATCATCAGAACCCCCGTGGCAGACGACATCCGACAGCTAGTCATCTCACCAAACTCCAACTACCTCGCCATCCTGACCACCCACACAGTCCACATTTGCACTCTCCCCGACTCTTCACATCTCACAAGCGAGGATACATCGCCGCTACGGCCAACAATCTACACGCTCGGTCCTACCACACATGTGACTTCTCGTTCGCCCATCATGTCCGCTCTGTGGCATCCGCTCGGGGTAAATGGATCATGCATCGTCACCGTTACGGCTGATGCCAACATCCGGCTATGGGAACTGTCCATGCAGGATCGTTGGTCCTTTGATTCTCCAACAACGTCAGTGGACCTCAAAAAGCTTGCAGATGGAACATCTCTCGACCAGGACTTTTCCGCATCTGCCACGGCAACCAACAAGGCGTTCTCTCCTGATTCTTTCGAGATGGAAGTGGCCGCTGCCGGCTTCGCGACTAAGGGTTCGGGAGGCTGGAACCCCATGACGCTCTGGGTGGCCATGCGGGAAGGGGACATCTATGCTTTGTGCCCACTGCTGCCACTTCGCTGGGCCCCTCCACCCACACTGATCCCCTCGCTGTCGGTATCCATTGTAACGACGGTCGGCAGTATTGAGGACGATCCAGACGTCGATATGACGGAAAAGATGCTTGCCCAACAGCAGCTGCAGTGGATGGGAGAACTGGACGCTCAGGAGCCACAAGTCCAAGACTCGTTACCCGGCGAACCCACCGTGGAAATATATACTCGCCCCTCGCGGCCGGGAGCGGTTCCGAGGCTGCAAGGGCCCTTTTCTCTCGATGCCGATGCCGAAACAGGAGATGAATTAGACACCAGCATCACAGACATTCTGGTCATTGGCAAAAGGACGGAGACTGAGGACCTGATGGTTGGAGAGGAGGACGCGGAAGTTGACATGGATGACGGTGATCAGGAGGGTCTATCCCTGGCCGTCATTTGCTTGCTGTCCGCCAGTGGCCAGGTCCGAGTGTACCTGGATCTCGAAGGCGTACAAGCACAGTGGTTGCCGCCCAAGAGCAAATCAAGGATCGGTCGCTTTCCACCGGCACCGCTTGGCCCACCAAGCCTACTCGCCTTCCAAGCCATGGACACCATGAGCCCTGTGGAGGTCAGCGAGGATGGCTGGCCGGTATTCAGCAATGATGTCATGTCGAGGTATAGCTTTTTCGTTACGCATCATGCGGCTATCACCTTCATTTCCCTCACGTCTTGGATTTTCCGGCTGGAAGGAGAGCTCCAGGGAGGCGATGAGGCTGGCACAGACTTTAGGATTGGTCTGCTGGCCAACTCACAATCCTCGCGACAGAGGATTTACGCGCAGCCAGCTGCCGATGTAGCATCGCCACTCGCAGCGTGCGTTGTTATTCGTGATCCAGATGTTGGCTACTTCCTGCTATCGTCGACACCCTACGAGCCCATTCCTCTCACCTTTGAGACGTCTGACCTTGAGCTCGCACCAATCCATCGGCACGGAGACCCAGTTTGGGAACGAGAGATCAGCATGGTGCCACTCGACTTCTACGAACCTCGCCCTGTCTACCACGTATCCCACGTGTTTGACGAACCCTCGGCTCTGCCCACTCTGCTCGATCGGCTGCGCACGTCACGTCACAAGATTATGGTCAATCGGGATGTGAGGCTCAGCCCGCTGACTCTGCAGATCTTCACAGACGCGCACAAAGTGCTTAGCAGCGAAACATATTCGCTGGGAGTGGCCGTGGCAGAGCTGTTCCGACGCTGCGAGCTTCTCAAATCAGAGCTCGATAAGCAAGTCCGAAAAGCTAACGAGGTCAAGGGCAAGATCGACATGATCAATGGAGAGGGTCGAGATGGCGAGACGGAGGAGGAAATGTACGAGCGACGCATCACCGAGGCCAAAGACCGGCAGGAACGCCTCAACAACCGAATGGAAAACCTGCGCAAGATGGTCGGCAAGGCTACGTCGCGGAATCTCAGCAACAGAGAGACTGCGTTTGTAGAGGAGGTGCGCTCATTGGGAGACAGAGTCCTGGAACCGGGATGGGCATCAGAAGAATCTTCCACCACCGCTACAGATGGCCAAGATGCGCCAGGCTATGGCGCTGCTACACCCTCCCGTCCCACCGCCGCCCAAAAAGCCGCCCAATCTGGATTGTGGAAGCGTCTGGAGCAAGTGAAGAACCTGCAGATGGACTTGGTAGCAGACGTGGAAGCTCTGCAAAAGAAGGGCCTGAACCAAACAGCACCGCCGGTCGCGGCAGCAGATTTGCGAATCCCTGTGAATGTCCGGCGGCTCAAACTACAGCAGGTCCAGGGAGCGATTGAACGAGAAGGCGCACTGGTAGAGGCGGTGGTGGCGAGGATAGAGAGGCTGCAGCAGGCTGTGTGAGGGAAGGCTTTTTTTTCTGTCTTGTTTGTTGTAAACTTAGCTTTCGGTTGATTCGCGGTGCTTCGGAATTTGTCGTGGTTTACATGTACGAGTGGGCAATGCAAGTAGAATCAAGGTGCATGGACTATGATGATTACTTCTGTGGTTTACAAGCCATATCAAACTATGGATGGGCTGTGCCTTTTGCTTGGCTTCGTTGATTCTGTGCATGGAAGGTTGAAGATGATGAAGCGAGCCCTGCCAAGGCGAGCCGGTGGGCATGCCGGTGCCGGCAGCCGATGCCAGGGGCCCAGACGTTCATCGAGTGCTCGATTCCTGCAGTCTCTCCTCTCTCTCGAACCACTTCACTGACCAGTGACAGGAGTTCAGCGCAAGTGTGAGTGTGTCCTTTCTTCGCAAGACTGTGATTTGAGGCGACAAGGACGGTGGTAATTGTAATTGGCCGTACAGGCAGGCTTCTTACTACAGGGACATCTGATAGCACAGATCACTCAGCACTGTGGCGTGAAGCCTTACGAACGTAGATATACAAGATCTGCTATTCGAAGGCTTCACGCCGCAGTGGATTGTGCACACGTTGGTGGGACAGTGGGATCGGGCAAACCTTGAAGATGGAAGACCCGAGTGTTCTGATCTCAGGTGCTCCTGAGTCCTACGGCCATATAGTATCGGGTTACTGACTCACTGGTTCATCATGTGCGTGCCCCGGACCAAGTTGCAGGCTTGCAGCGCCATGGAGGTGCAATGCTCCAGCATCTGGAGACATGAACTGTACTTTGACGTCAAGCTGCTTATACACAAGAGCGGGAACTTGGAAGTAGTACTAGAGGAAGCGAGTGGAAAATTCAAGTGCGGAAGCCAATGCTAGGTACTGCTAGTGCCAGTACCAGACACCATGATGAGATACTTAGCACTAGAGGCGCTTCTGATTCGTGGAGATGAAACTCCGAACGTGTAGCTTTTGTAGTCTGTCGATGCCAGTGTTTATGTGTTTTGTGTGCAAACAAGTTGTCCACTAAGGACTTATACAATGTAGGGTTGAATCGATGTCAAATGATCATAAGGCCACGCCCTGCAGTAGAGGCTGAAAGTTTGGGCAGAGAGAAAGCGTAGTAATCGTAGTACGCTGTTTCTTATTCATCAAAGGGGTATACGACCGTCGACGCTTGTGAACTTCTTTTTCCGAATTCGATCTTGTGATTTGCAAGACTTTGTCTCTCGTGGCTGGGCAATCGTGGGCCCAGGGCTTTTTCTTTACTGTATCTTGTGCGTGGATTGCTGTTTTTGGAGGGCACGAAAAGCCTTGGCTATCTGCTTGGAGCTGTCGAGGAGGAGAACTAATGGAGACTCGAGAGGTGAGTGAGAGGATGCGATGTCATTTTCATGGACGTATAGTTGTATATGTAGGTGGAGATAACGTATATATGTGTGTGAATGGGTGCATGGACCGGCGGAGTCCGGACTAGTAGACGAATGGATGGACGACTTGTCCACGAACATACCAACCGGTACAACGGCCCACGGCGCGTTCAACCCAACATAATACACCCAGTAGTACAACACCTCGGGCCGGCTGTACGAGACTCCCGACGCGCGGTAGTCGCCCCAGTTGGTCCCGTAGTAAAGTGCCACGCCGTATAGATGCGCCGTGCAGACTATGACCTGTCCGACGTGCCGGAACGGCGAGTCTCTGAGGATGGCGAACAAGGTAAGCCAGCTAAGGGGCCCCCATGCGAACTTGGTCATGACAGTTAGAAGGGGGTCTCTTCACGATATAGTTTTGACACGCTGTATCTTTGTTCATCACAATGCCAAGAGTGCTGCGTATCAAGCATGTCTTGAGACATGTCGAATTGTCGGCCACTCTAGACCAGGTAGTGCTACGGGTAGTGGAGGGTCAAGTATCAAGGATCAGAGAAACTCACCACGGTGATAAACTCGATGCAGACAGTAAAGACATCCAGTGTCAGGTATCGCGAATCAGACAGCGTGTATTCTTTCCATAGCTGGGCAAAGAGTGTTTGCTGCTGCGGGATGGTGGCGCGATGCAATAGAAAGTAGCCTACGTAGACGACGCATATTTAGGTATTGTTTTCTTCGTCTGAAGCTCTTCCTTTTACATGATGCACGTAGAGGGCGAGACCGGGGCAATGTCATGGAGTCATGGACTATCGAACCTTCGAAAAAGATGTGAAGGAACCCGCCTTGAAGAAGTATAGTAGAATAGAGAAGAGGAAAAGCAGACAAAGGGAAACCTTGTTAGCCTTATCATGTACCTATCACTAACACGCCGCAGGGAAAAGGAGACGACCACAAGAAAGCGAAAACGAACATAGTGCAAACCACATGGCAGCCCACTTATCCACTGCCCGGAGCCGGAGTCGGCTTGTTTGCCAATACGCCAGACCGGTAACGGCGCCTACCATTGTTGCAAAGGTGATGAGCACGCGGGGCAAGGGCGTCTCATTGGCGCGATAGGAGGGGATGGAGGCCGTAGGGGGGTAGTATGGATGAGGCCCGAAAGACTGGTCCATCTTGGCATGTGGGTTGAGCAACAGATGCTGCAAGGTTTTATTGAAGGGGTATCTTTGTTAACAAGGCCGATGTGTACGGAGTAGACACACGATCAATCACGATGTCGTCCGAGAGAGTTGCGATGTTAGGTTACCGAAGGGACGGCCCGTGCTCATATATGTGGGACATGCGAGTTTGACAGGGCAAATGGGGAACTGTGCTAGCCATATTGGGATGCAACGTTGGTTGGCCTATCAGGGAACGGCGGGAGACCTTAATGAGCACCTCAATAACTGCCTAATCACCACCGCAATTACCTAAAATGGTATATTGTGTTTCTGATACCCTGCTCGCGCG
>SRPX01000307.1:0-31869 GCA_018360215.1 Claviceps spartinae
GTTCCATGCCAATGCCCTGGTGGGGCAGCAAGATGGTTCCAGGAAAAAAATGGGGCTTTCTGCCAACCAGAGAGTTTGTCCGTTTATCGGCTCCAACACCAGACTCGTTGCAAAGAGACTATGTAGATCTATTTGGTTTGTAAACTGCGAAGTCTGTCAGGCAGCTTCTAAGTTCCTGATGGGCATACTCCTCTCTACCACTCCATCCTCAATTCCTTCCCTTTCCTCCCCCTCATGCATGCGACCCTAAGCCCCCCGTTTTCACCTTGGGTATACCTTATGCCTTGTTGCGTCATCAGGCGGCGGTCAATGGCCTCGCGATGCCTTGCTATCCGCTCATTCATGTGCTCCAAATGCGACAAGCATCTTTGAACTGGGAGGATCATGGTCCAATTGATACATAGTCTATTTACAGAAATAGAGAAATGTATCTGCCTGGCGCAGCATTGGGCCATTGGCAGCATTCGCGCACCCACCCGACGTCACCAATTCGTCGTCCCGTCTAATAACTTCTAAGCCCGTCTAGTCCCGCTCCGGACGCCTCAATTCAATCGCCGCTCTTGATTCTTACTCTTGACCGTCTCCCGACCCGTCATCTTTCGTGCCAAACGGTTCTTTTCGCCCGGGTCCAACAAAACCGTTGCGAAAACCGTTGGCATCAGAACTAGCTCGCTTTCAACGCTGCCCCCGTTTTGCTTTCTCTTGTGAGCGTCGGCCTTTACTTACGCGCATTCCTTGATTGCTCAAAAGCCCAGCACGAGCCACGATACCGAGCCTGGAACCTTGACATCTCCCATAAGCTCGGGAAAGGCGTCGCGATCCCAATTGAAACCGACGAGTCACGACACAGCGCCATTATTAAGGACTTCCGCCTTGTTCAACGAAATCGAGAATCCTCCTCTCCGACCCGCTTCTTGGCGACCGCCCCCCTCCGCGCACCTTGGAGAGTTTGGGACTCGGCTACCAGTGGTTGACCTGCTTTCTTGCTCGGCCTGCGTCATCCATAAGCAAGATCCCATCAGCAGGAAGCTATACATTGGGCATTCACAGAGTACTGGTTCAACAATCCGTCACGTCCGCAGGATTCTCATCGAAGCAACGGCGCAGTTCATCCCTTGTCTGCCCCCTGAGTTGACAAAAAGTTGGTGGCTCGCCTTTGCAGCAAGCACGCATCAACACCAGCGTTGCAGCCGCTATTACAACGTCCCTCCCATTTCGGCGTCCAACGTGGCCATGAGCTGAAGTTTTCTCAGTTTGCACAGTTTCAGGGCCGCTTCAATGAAAAGGATAGCGCTCGTGTCAACACCTGATTTTCCATTCAGTCCTCCCAACCGGTGAAGCACATCTGCGACGAAGACGGCCGATCTTACAACCTGCCCAGATACGACTCTCAGGTAAACCTCAATCATGTCTTGCTGTTGCTTTGCATAACACCAAGGTGTTTCTTGGATCTTTTGATCCGTCGCTTACCTCAACAACGAATCCGCCAGGCCATCACTCAGCGCAACGAGGTCATACTATTCGAACCGACCTGACATTCGACGACATGGCTGCTACTGTGGCTCAATCGCCGGCGCCGGCGGCATTGTCTTCATCGAGGAGTGTAAATGCGCCGGCTGCTTCTGGGTCTCACGTGGCGCATGACCAGCGTCACCATCGACATAGTCACTTTCAACCGCAAGTTGCCCCAACAAATTGTCCGCGCGTTGGGGCGTTGCCAAAGACGCAAAAGTTTAACCCTGATCACTTCAAAGTGGTTCGCACTCTTGGAACAGGTTGGCAACTTTCCTTTACCCAGCAGGAGAGGGAGCAGTTGGATGTGAAAGAGAGTGAGGGCTTTCACAACGAAGGCTAAGACGCCAGCGCAAACGCGGCTAACTACTCTGAGATGGAAAGCTCTTCTGATGTCAAATGTTGCTCATCTAATCTTTCTTCGTCACAGGCACGTTCGCACGAGTCTGTCTAGTTCGCCCATCAAATGCTCCCGACATTCCTCTAGAGCAAGAAAATAGAGGCAATGCCGAGGTATACGCACTCAAGATACTACGCAAGACCGAAGTCATCAGATTGAAGCAAGTCGAGCATGTCCGTCACGAGAGATCTATTCTGGCCGATGTAGCAGGCCATCCCTTCATCACCAGCCTCCTTACCTCGTTCTCCGACCACGATTGTCTTTACATGCTCCTCGATTACGTCCCCGGGGGCGAGCTCTTCAGCTACCTCCGAAAGCTCCGTCGTTTTGAGGAATCCACCGCCTGCTTCTACGCAGCCGAGATTGTGCTTGTCTTGGAATATCTCCACGAGCACCAAGGGGGCGTTGCATACCGAGATCTCAAGCCTGAAAATCTCTTGCTGGACAAGGACGGTCACATCAAACTGGTGGATTTTGGTTTCGCAAAACGCCTCGGCTATAAAGACGATCACCCGGTCGAGACGTACACTCTCTGTGGTACGCCAGAGTATCTTGCTCCAGAGGTCATTCAGAATAAGGGGCACAACACGGCGGTGGACTGGTGGGCGTTAGGGATTCTGATATACGAATTCCTCACGGGTTATCCGCCTTTTTGGCATCAAAATCCTATTGAGATTTACAAACAGTAAGTTGACGTGGCGGCGTGGCCAGAGAGTGCAGAATCGTAAAATCGAGAAAGCAGGAGGGAAAAGAAGCAGAACTGTAGAGAAAGGACATTAAACAGGGGAGAGTGAGACGACATGAGAGAAGAGAAGCGGAAAGAAGAGGAAAATAGGAACTCAGTCGGGGGACGTGGCGCAATAACGTCAAGATGCTGACCTTCAATCTTCACTAGAATCATAGGCAAACCCCTGACATTCCCCCAGGATCCACCTATATCGGAGCATGCCAAAGACATCGTCCGCTGCTTCTGCACCGTCGACCGTTCCCGCCGGCTCGGCAACCTCAGCGGCGGCGCCAGCCGCGTCAAAGCCCACCCATTCTTCCAATCCATCAACTGGGACGACCTGCTCAGCCGGCGGCGGCAAGGGCCCATTGTGCCGCCGGTACGATATCCAGGCGACGCGCAGTGCTTCGAAACTTATTCCGAAGAGGATGGGAAGAGGGATGCTTACACGAGCGATATGGCGCAAAAGTATGATCAGTATTTTGCCGATTTTTAAGGTGATACCGGGGGGGAAGGGGGGGATTCTGACATGACCTATTGGAATTAATTATTTGGATTACTTGGTTTGGAGTAAGAGGAGGACAGCCCGTTTTCGAGTTTCTTGATTCATTTAATATTTTGTATATACATGTGCTTGTGTGTTTGTTGAACATCCGTCGCAAACAGAGATAATTAGAGTCTCAACCTAGAAAAGAGCTCACACTACATCTACCCAGGCAGCATTTCCGTTGTCGGAGTGTTGTACGTATGAACAAGACAAGCCATTTTTTCCCAATTCTCGCAATGCTCTTCCTGCAATGATCGGGTGCCTGAACCTGCTGCGCCCGCCCATGTCGACTTCTAGGCAACTTTGAACTCCTCCCGAGATACCACCACCAACCATGTATCATTTCAAGTGCCGCACTGATAACACCCCTTTCCCTCTTCCAAATCGTCTCTGGAAATCCGAAAGAGAAACAAGAAAGAAATAATAGCAGCCCGTGGACTACACACTTCATTCAGCTAGATTCAGCTACCTCCCCAACTTACATTATTGCATGCACCATGCTTGAACAATCCAATACGTACTTATACAATTACACGTGTCGTGTCCCCAACCGTCTCTATACCAAACGACCCAAGCTCCTCGCTCGCTAGTCGCTACCACCTCCGTTACCACCTCACCACACACAACATACACCAAGACTCCAAAAAGAAAAACCCAAGAAAGCCACCTCACTTGCAGTACACAGAATAACCAAAGTTATACATACAGGCTACAGCTATCCCGCATTATAGAACCACCAAGTCCCCACCCCGGCCGCAATCAACACAGCCATCACCCACGCCCCCTCCTTGGTACTCCAAAGCAAAGCACACCACCCCGTCACCAACTCATTCCGCCTCGCAACCCTCCTCCGGGACCAAGCGTCACGATCAATCTCAACAGGCAACTTGGCCCGAGGATCCATACCAAAGTCGCCCTCCGGCGGGGGTCTCATATCCTCAGGCGGAATCAGAGGGACCAGCGCCCTAAAGTACACAGCACGGTGGTCGCTACTCCTCATGAGAGGAAGGGCATCATAGGCAAGGACATTGATGCGGAGAGGTGAGGGGTCGCTATCGCTCGACGAGTTGGCGTGTATCCAGGGGGGAACTTCTAGGTACAGCACGCGGTCTGTCCAGCTAGGCCATCGATGAGAGGCAAATTCCCAGAGGACCTGGTCCTCGTGTTCGTCGTCGACGTCTGGGTTCTCCTTGGGGAGCACGTCGTATTTGTAGGTAGGTGGGAACTGGACACTTGCTTCTGACAGGCCGTGCATGGTGCGGCCGGCTCTTCTCTCGTGCGTGAGCTGGTCTTGGGGAAGGAAGGAAGGGTAGTAATTTTCTGATGAGGGATCTTCACTTGGAAACGTGGCGTTTGGTGGGGGGGATGATGTTGATATTCGGTAGTTGAGGTCTCCGGCAACGAATAGGTGGGAGGATGGCTTGAAGACGGATATATCGTGCAACCGCTGCTGAACTTGGGATTGCTCCCTGCGGTGTGTATCGTGCAGCAAACCGTGTTGTTCTTGGGACTCCCTGTCATTTTCGTCCATGTCGTCGTCCAAGTCGGCTGATGTTGGTGTTTCAGGCGTCCTTTGCTCGCCGTGTGTGACCTCGGGATTTTCAAACGTTAAGCCACGCATGATGGCAGCCCAGTTGGCATTCCTTTGCGGCAAGTTTTTCTCCATGGCAGCCAGATGAGCGGCGACAAAAGTCAGCTCTGTTGCTTGTGTTCCATCGCCCGTGACGTCGTACAGAGCTCGTAGACCCACGGCTCCCTTGCTGCCCATCTCGGCGGTACCGAAGCCAACTGCGGCGTGCTGTAGATTTCGTATGCGTTGAGAATCCTTGGCAAAGAGCAAGATGGCGGTATATCCAACGTTGTGTGCCTTGATCAACGAATACACTTTTTCGGACTCGTCTTGTTGTCCTCGGTGTCGTTCTGAATCTGTATCTGTATCTGTATCTGCATCCAAGCCCCGAGTACCGGTCCCTATGGGTTCAGACGCGGCTTTTGCAACTCCCCCAGCTCTCTTTTTAGGGCCATGTTGGAATCGCTGGGCGGCAAGATTCACTGCCTCGTCGAATCGTGAATAGTACGGGTTGAGAAAGTACTCCCCAATAAAAGACTGGCTTAACGGAGCGACTTCCTGTAGAGATCTAAGGCGGTTCAGCACAAGTATGAAAGCAAGACTAAAATAAGAAGCCAAAGATTCATTTATGCACGGCGGCAATCGTTACAGCAGAGTCATGCTTACAAAACGACAACATCAGGCAACTCAGTAGCGTGATTGGCAAAGGCAGTGTGCGCATGGTTGGCGAAGACGCCGGCATGAATGAGTGCCTTTGCGCAATTGAAGGTGAGAACCAGCAGATCGACAGTGGGCGGCTGCATGGCGGTCGCTGCTGCGGACGCGGTTGATGCTGTCCCGTCGGCGCGATGCAGCTTGGTGCTTGTTGACGCTGCCATGAGCGCGTTCTCGTTGATCAATGATGAGAGGCCGACTAGTGAATCGTGATGGTGGGCACTGGGCTGGACCTGTGGGATGACGCAGCGCATGCAGCGGACTTGCAAGGAAGGGACGGCAGCAGCCGATGATCGATCCCCGGATATGTAGGTATGTGTGAGGCCTCCCTTCATCAGGCGTCGCGCATTTCTTCACCAACCAGATCGACGCAGGGGGTCTCTTGTAAGTTGTCGTAAAGACGCTGGAAGAATTGACTGGCGTGCTCGGTTCTCGGTGTTCTCGATGTCGTCTTTCATGTGACATGTCGTTGCCAAGCAAGAGTCGGCTGTGTACGGGCTCTTACAAATTATAATCCATACGTACCCGATCAACCTCGCATATGCCAAGCTAAAAAGCTCAGAATAGCTCACCAGCCAATACCATCTTCATCAAGGCATAAATCAACACCATAAGTTCCAACGCCTCCATACTCCGTACATCCTCCTTATCCTACGCCTCATCTTACGCTTTGCCCTTTGCCCAAGTCTACCTTCTTGTCAGATGATAGATCCCCGCAAATCACTATACCTATTACCAGGTAGTACTGTACCTGTACACAGGTACCTACGCTCCTCTGGGCCTTTTTTACTGCATTGACGTCATGTCTCAACAACGTCATGCGTCATCGTAGCAAAGAAACAAACTAGCACTCAATTAATGAAAACTACCTGATAGAAGACGAACCAGTACCACCATGATCCGCCTTCTCTGTGTATCCCTGCCGCAGCACCAATCTGCTATACCGGCGGCGCCAGTATTCGCGCTTGAGACCAGGCATCCACAGTCCACTACATAGCCTCTAGCCCATCTGTCGCTGGAACCGGACATCTCTAATCTTCGTGGCTTGATCATATCTATCGCCCGGTCTACCAACGCCTCATCAAGGGGAACCCGAGCTCTTGAAAGCAACGACGAGACTCGGCCCAAAAATGGTTGAGGAATGAATAAGATGAATATACCACCAACCCATTCCGGCTTGTGCGACAGACCCCTTTGGACTTATCAAAACCTCCCCGGAAGCCGTCTGGTGGCCCAAGGTTCAGCTTCCGCGACTCGGAAAGGAAAATATTGAATAGAGGCGATGAAGTCGAGACCAAAACAAGATGGAAAAAAGTGCCTAATGAATAAAGGGGGATGTAACGCAGCTGTACCGCAACGACTGAAGTAGGTTTTCCATGGAAAACGTGACAAAGTCTTGCGACTTCACGTGCCAAGTGCATCGTAGAATCGTAGAGGGAGTGCTGAAGATTAATGCAATTTGATTGTCGAGACACGGACGATAGCAACATGAAATTCTGACCACAAAAGCCGTGGTGCCTGAGTGGTCGGTGTGCGGTAATCCAGCAAGCCAAATTACCGGACATGCCGTTCAGATGCGACTGTCGAGAAAAACGAGTTTGCTCTGATTGAGAGATCAGGCACACGTGCCCAATCATCACAAAAAGAAACAACTGGTTATCCATCGAGAGCCCGTCCGAGCCATACGTGAAGTCGTGACCTGTACCATGCGTCGAAGAACGAAATATAGCAATGCGTAGCGATAAGAATAAGCAAGTCGACAGAAATGAAATTGTCCAGTCCCGGAAAAGCATCCCCGAGTGTCAACAGACAAAGCGGTCCCACTGAGAGCCGCCATCGAGTGAGCCAATGACAGAAATTCTAGTTTCTCCAGTCTGGGGGCAGAGTCGTTTTTTTCTTCTTCTAGACCTTGACCCTGTTGCTGTCAATGTTGAATGAGAGATGTGCGGCCAAAACTATTAAGACCCCATCACGGATGTCTAGCCATCGTTTCCGTTTGGGATTCTATGACAGGACACGTGAGGTAGAAAAGGACAGAAGATATGACCAATATTCGTGTTTCATTTCGATCGATGGTTGCCAGAGGCATAAGCCGCTCCCTTGGAAGCAGAGCGAAGCCTGTTTATCGTCCACTGAGTCAGCCATAGATTGTCAGCACATGCTCCTTCTTGCCAGCGGTTATCAAGTACAGTCAGTGCGCACAGAATGATAAAGTCCTGGCGAAAAGAAGGCTTGTTGTTGAAGGCTGGGCTATTTTTAAAAACTCACAGTCTGTCGCTACCGCCAACTGCACGGCCGGTATCCGGAGTGTCTGCAGCGGCCCCAGATCCACGTTCAATGCCGAGGCCGACGCGAGTCCTGCGCATAACATTGGGCTTAGGGGCACCAGATGGGCCAGCACCAGCAGGGTTGGTGCGAGATACGCGAGCCTTGTCCTCCTCGTCGGGATTCACCTGGCCAGCAGCCTGAGCAATCGCCTGAGCGTTCTTCTGGTATTTGTAAACGGTCCAGTCAAAGACGTAGTCATACTGGAACCCTTCACGAACAAAAAGATCGCGGAAGATCTTGCGGAGATAGCTGTAGTCAGGCTTGTCATCGAACCGAAGAGAGCGGGTGTAATTGAGATAGATGGCGAACTCGTTGGGGAAGCCGCGGCAAAGAACCTCGGTGGGGGTGGTCATCTTCTTCTCCATGATACGATCGTACTTCTGCTTCTTCGTGGCTGCCTTAAGACCCTGCCAGGGAAGAGAGCCTCGGCAGAAGTAAAGCATCACGTATCCAAGAGATTCCATGTCATCGCGACGAGACTGTTCAACACCCAGGTGGGTGTTGATGGAAGCGTAACGGGCCGTGCCTGTCAAGTTCTTGTTCTCACGGTAAGGAATGTGGAAGTGGGTTTTCGGGTCGCGGTACTTCTTGGCCAAACCAAAATCAATCACATTGACCTGGTTACCACGTTTGCCGATACCCATGAGGAAGTTGTCGGGCTTGATGTCCCGATGGATAAAGGACTTGGCATGGATATATTCGATGCGGGAGATGAGCTGATCCGCGAGCAACAAGACGGTCTTCAGAGAGAACTTTCTGTTGCAGAAATTGAACAAATCCTCGAGACTGGGGCCGAGAAGGTCGAGGACCATGGCGTTGTAGTCACATTCCGTGCCAAACCAGCGCACGAATGGAATGCCGACACCACCAGCGAGCGACTTGTAGACACGGGCTTCATACTCCAGCTGAGGATGCTTGGCCTTGACGGATTCCAGTTTGATGGCGATTTCTTCTCCCGAAATAATGTTGGTGCCCAAGTAGATGTCGCCGAATGAGCCAGAACCAATCTTTCGGCCGATGCGATACTTGTTGCCCACGCGAAGATCCTGTGAATAGTACATGAGTTTCTGTCTTCGAGATGCAAGGCCTGGGCCCGACTAGCAGTAGATGACTCGAGGTGTGCAAGAGGATTGCGGCCAGCAGGATCCACGACTCCTTGCGGAAGATAATTCGGAGTAGCTTTTTCACGCCACCTCGTAGAGGGGTGTCGGGCCAGGTTCTCTCCCAATTAAATCACTTACCATGGTCGTCATATTCACAATCGAATGCAAGAATTTGCTATCCAACCAAAGGCGACAGGGTCCTGAGTTTTCAATCGAATTGAATCAGCCAATCACGGATCCAAGCCTGTGGGGAGTGCGGCTACTGCCCGAAGAATTAGTAAAGCTGATGATAGATGTGCAAGCCGAGGGATGAATTGGATTTCAAGAACAGTTGGGGAAATGACGCTAAGTCGCGATGATATGAGGAAGGGGAGAATTGATGGGATGGTTGTGGATGGAAGAAAGGTGATGGTTGGGAAGACTGCCACGCCACCGGGCCAAGTTCGGCTGGTGCAGATCTTCCGGCCAAGAGATGCTGTGGTCGCCAGACGGGCAAGCCGAAACACTGGCGGCATGTGGTGCTGGTAGCAGTGCACTGGGTGCAGCAAACGACGACGCCACACGACCACCGAATAGCCACGGCCAGTCAACGCCAGAACCACAGCAGCTCGGAATCAGATGGAAATAGCGAGGCTCGAACAAGCACCTACTCCGAGGCAGAAGCAGCAAAAAAATGAAGCGGCCAGAAAAGCGTTTTTCCCTCGATTTTTTTAGTGGTATCAGAACCCTGACCAGCTTACCTGTAATGAACTCTGGATCGTCTGCCTGCGGAAAGCGGTGTGGCACGTCTGGGAGATGAAATTGGGCGGTGATGGAAAGCCAACGTCGGTCGTGGAGCGGTCGAGATGTGGGAAGACGGATGGGCGTAAATAGGCGTCCGTGGGGGTGTCGGAGGAGGGAAGTATCGATTTGATGGCTCGGAATGAGGCTCGAAAGGTCGAAAGCGAGCTTCCTGGTGCCGTTGACCAGACGAAGCTGGTGACTGACGGAAAGGCTGCGTTTGCGAGTGTGTTGTGTTTGATGAGAGGGAGAAGAAGAAGAAGAGGAAAAGAGCGAGAAATCCGACGCGAGAAGGAGCAGGTTGTGAAAGGGAGGGGGCAAAGTGGACAAAGTGACCAATGAGGGCGACGAGTGAGACAAGGGAGGCAGGTTGGGCTGGCTACCTAGCATTGAGCCGACGTGGCTAGGTACCTAGGTATGTAGTTGGTAGCTACAGTCTTCCGTATGTACGGAGGACAACGTACAGAATATGTTCGTAGGCAAGCTCGGCCACGCTTGGGGCGCTGTCTCAGGTGTTGGGCACTGGGCACGGGGGCCTTATCCGCTGTGTTTGGGGGAGTTGAGGGCTACAGCTGGGCCGCCAGAACGCTGAATCGAGCCAGATGCAGCGCAGACGCCATTTGACCTGATTCGGTCGGCAGCCGCGTTAGGTCAGTGGCACTTCGGCTGAACCACAGGGGGTGGCTTGGCCCTTGGCCCGTCGATGCAGCGGTTCTTCCGCGAACTTGGGGCCTCATCTGACATCCCATGACTAGCGGAGCCTGCTCATCCGATCCCAACTCGCGCGCCTTGACCCGTATGATGTATCACTCGGTATGTATACGGAGCATGCACATACGGAGTTATGTACATAGCAGTCCAGCGGTGGCTTGAAGGAGCTGGTAAAATGAGACATTGCGGGCACTCGTCGCGGCACTGATGAAGGAAGGCATTGAGTCTTGACTCTTAAGCCTTTGAGCCTTGAGGGCATAATAAGGGCATCAATGGCATCAAGCGTTGTGCAGATCGCCTCCAATGGCAATGTACATGTGCTACCACCTAGGAACCTGTCTACCTAATGCCATTGAGCATAAACCACCATCACGCGCCTCTCACACCCTATCCTATTGCGGATGAGCTCAACTGGCGCTCTGAGCTCCCTCTTGCGGCTGACGACCTACACGTAATACAAATACATAGTAGCTCCAAGTTCCTTGGCAAATTTCCCTCCCTCGTTGTCGTCTTCGGGACTTGGTTCGGATGTCCCCGTGGTCGCCCAAGTATACGGAGTAAATTGCTCTGGAATCAATGCTGCAGCCCAAGTGTGGATCATCCTGCTAATAAGGCCCCTTCGATGTTTGCCTTTCTTCCCATTCCATGCCATCCACGGTCCAATCTGAGCGCGCGTGCCCCTGGGACGAGGGCATGGGTCATTGTCAGCCGCGCCCGCAAGTCATGACTTGTCTTTTATTGTTGAGCCTGAGAATGAGCCGCAGAGGGAGACCATAAATAAATATGCACGTGATCGGCAGGGCTGTGCGTCATCGACATATTACTGAAAAAGAAAAGAAAAACCAACAACACCCCCCTACTCCGTACAATTACCTATCTCCGTAATAAGTCCCTAGTCGGACTCTCTGCCTCTACCTACTCCGTAGAACACAAAATGGCAAAATGCACATACGGAGTACCTACTCCGTAATGTAGCGGAGCCATTGATATCTCCACTTCTCATCGGCGTCTGCCTTTTTTGTCTATCGCGAGCGGCCCCGCCTCCCGAGGCGGCCGCGATGCGGGTTCCTGGAAACAGCTTGCCGCAGTGGACCAAAAGAACGTGACGTCAACGTAATTGGTCGAGGACTCGAGATACTCATCCTGGGCCTAACCACCTACCGAGCATGTGTTTTAAAGAGAACGTACATTTTTGTAGGTTGTGACAAATGGCACGTAATGATCATCAATTCATCACCTCAAGCGCGTTCGTGAAGGCCAACAATCCCATCTCCACGGAGTATAGGTACTTCACACTTCACTGGCGAGAGCAAGATATCTCTATATTTGGAAACAGGCTGCCGTGGGCCAGATGCACCGCTGGAGAATTTCTGGGTTGAGAGCGTCTGTTCTGTTCTTGTGGACATGTTTTCTCTTATTGTCTGTGCAGTATATAACGGACAGGCTAACCTCGAACCCCCCCCTTCACAGAAACTGACAACACAGGTAGGTACTCCGTACGGCATGCAGCATACGTCCTCATTTTATAAACATCATCGTTTGTAAGGGGAGAAGGGACGATAACACTACTTGAACCGGCACGAAGATTACGAGGCCACCCTTCACACCCGACGGAGGTCATCATCAGAAACGGTTCTGAAACGGTTGTGCTGAAATGACTACCTATGATACCTACCTCAGCTGCAAAAACCAAACGCTGAGAGCAAGTTCCAACACGCGGAGAAGAGAACAAACAAGGCGGGGCTGCAGCGCCCACCTCCGTAATAACTTGTTTCCATACCTATTTATGGAGTATGTACCAACGAGACGAAAAGGGACGTGCCAACCCTTGAGCGGCGTACATGCCTGTTTTCTACGGAGGTATCTAGGGCAGGGCTGAGAGAATCCGACCGACCAGTCACCAGAAATAGGTATGTATGTGGACGAAATCGTCAGCCTCGTCAAGCCTCGATTTCATAGATTTCCTGCTCCAGGGGGGACCTGTACCAGGGTCAGAACCCTGATCCGGAGTCCGGAGTCCGGACTCGGATCAAAGTTGTAGCTACGGAGTGTGGACGGCACGAGGAACCCAGGGCGCCGGGGAGCTGGAACCTGGTCACGGTCTGAGAGAGGCATGGGATTGATTTGCAGTCAGCGAAGGCGGTTATTGTACCATGAATCATGATACTTGGTATCATACTGTATGATTCATACTGTATACTCCGTATGTAGGCGCGGATACACATGTGGTTTCTATCTCTGCCAAATCCTCTGCTCAGCACCCCACTGCCCCGGGACGAGCTATGTACGGCCGAGGCCGCATAGCGTTGACTGCATGTCGCGCAGGCAGGGATCACTGGCTGCACACTCATAGGCGAGAACAACCTCCCTACGGAGTACCTACCTAGGTATGTACATACCAGGTAGGTACCTATGTATGTAGGTAGAGCGGATGCCCCGTACGAGGCCATGGATCAATGGCACTGGGACGTCGACCGGACTCGGACTTGCTATGTATGTACATACCTAGGTTGTCATCTGTTATCCCGGCAGAGAGAGCACAGTGACGGTAAAATTCGATCTGGTTTGTCCCTTCCGGTCCCTTCCGCGGGATATTTTCACATGGCCGCATGCATTCGTCTCAGCTGGAGAACTCAGGAGTCCGCTGTCATCCGATCGTGTGTACTCCGTATGCCACCTCAATCTAGGGATATCTGCAGCCGGCATGGAAAGACAAACAGGGGTGACACCTCTTATGTATGAGATATGTATGTACATATGTATGTATTAAGCAGGCCATACTGACGGAGGAATGCATAGCGAGCGCCATGTGCCCCCCGTCTGCGTCTGTCCCGCAGCAATGGTACGGAGTAGAGACCTGCATCTTTACTTCTACAGCCTAGGGCCTCTTGTCGACAACGCACAACACGAGTGGTGGTGCATCATGCATGTTTTATCCACCACACGCGCATATAAGACGCCATTTACTCCGTACGCCTGTTATCAAGGCGTGTGTGCTCACCATCAAGAGCTGATTCGTGCCGTGGTCTCGCTTGGCTGACGATACTTCGGCTTTAACAAGGCCATGGCCCATGGAGGAGTCAACGCGGCAGTTCTTCGAGAGAGTAGAAACCGGGCGACAAATGGTCCTGCACACCTACCTACCTCAGCTTGCTCGGGACCAGACGCAGATACGGCTGCCTTGCTACAATATGTAGGAGGTCAGTGACCTGATTCACCCGGGCCTGTCGCTGCCATACCTATTGACATGCTCCTTTGTTTCTGTCAACTCTTTCGCAAGGTGAGCACTGCAGCCATTTTCCGTGCCTGGGCCTATTTCAAGTGTGTCAAGGCAGTAGTTCGTCTTCGTCTCTTAAGCAATCTTGGTCGTACACATCTCTAGAGAAATCATAAATGTCGTCTTGACTCCTCCGTGCCACATTGGAGTCAAACCTTATCGCTTGGCCGACGGGGTCGCGATCGGACGACATGCCGCATGTACCGAACCAGACTCTTAATCATTGCGTCCGTGGTGGTACATAGGCATGCGCATTTCTCGCCTAGGATTGGATAGTCTCACAGGCGTCGTTACCTGGTTACATGGTTTGAGGTTCGAGACATCGATAGTGACGATAGTCCCGATACATGAGGTATGCAGGTCTGAGACGCCGCATGACGACTGCAAGTCTGAGGGGTTGTACTGCTGTCAATAGGTACCCATGTACCGCTGTTCTTTACGCCCCGCTGATACCATAGCCTGCAGGTTGCTGTACGGCTTGTAGACGCCATGCTTGGCCTCGAGTGAGGTTGTTCATGGAGAGAAAACTGGAGACGATGATGTCGATGAAAACGATTCTTGGAGGCATTGCTGCTGAGGTAGAGTTATGAAGGCGTCTGTGTCGGTATCGCTGACCAAGGGAACAGTGTCACATGACCGGATACACCAATGTGGTCACTTGTTGGTGCGGTGCGTGATATATGCACGCACGCTCATTGGCTGTATCCGTCACAACATTGTGTCCCCCCTTTCTCCCCTCTTGCATCACTTCCTAGTTTAGACATGAACAAGAACAGACACGACGGATATTACCTTGTTTACGAATGCATGCATTGATCTTTATTTGCTTACCCTGTTTATCCCAACAGTCTGTAATGTATGAGGTAGTTGTGGAAGAAGAAAGGTTAGATATGAACTCGTAAGAATTCATGGGTGGCCCAGGCCCCAGGGTGGGAAGAGAAAGAAAGAACTTGAAACAGCTGATGATGTTCTTCTTCCTCTTCAGTCCGCATCACGAGAACTTGACCAGCTCTGAATCAGTCCTTCTTCCATGGAATGAGTAGCTCTGCTGCCATCAATGTGTTTTACGAAAACTTCTTCACTATTAGCGCATGGCGTTCAGAACTTGTCGTAAAGCCCGTATAATTTCCATCTGAGCGTGAGTAATAAAACCGTTACCCATAGCGTTTAGAGTCAAGATCACCGCCGCGGATGTAATTGCGATTTGCGAAGAATACACCGATGAGAGAGCTCCGATGTTTGTATCTCCAGGAAGGTCTAGTTTATGTGTGGAGTGATCAGGAAGTATACTCAACTTAATCCAAGCCGGTTCAGTGTCCCATGAATTCCAGGGTCCTGTGAGGCCGTCAATGATGAAAAGTAGCCAGATAATGATCTTTGCCGGGTGGCGGGCGTGTAACCCAGTAGTCGTGCCAGGCAGCCAGATTCATTCAGAGTCATCGAACGTCGCGTAACTTCGTCACATCTAGACAAGTTTGTGTTTGTAACTCCTGACTTCTCGCGATGCTTTCAATTCTTGGCTCGTGAAGAATGGCCGAGGTGCCGTAGCCAGTCCATCGGTCTTCCTGCGTTGAAGCAGCCGTTCTTGGAGTGCGGAAAGCGAATATCCTTCTACAAATCGTAAATAACCTATCCATTCATTGTGTTGGCCAAATTTGAGAGGCGAATATCGGAGGTATAATGCATCAAGTTCAAGATTTGATCAGAAAGAAGAGGCGGCAAATACCTATCTCGAGCTGCATCAGAGCGCCAATCATCTTGGACGATTCACGATCAAGGAAAAAGAGAGCCTGATGTCTCGGCAGTAGGCCTCTTTCTAGCCACTTACGGATGAGTTTGAATGGATTAGAAGCTGAAACTAAGAACATGGGGTCCTCACGCCTATAGTCTATTTTTGCGTGCGTGAATGTTACAGGATTCCAACCTTGTTACCCGGTTTGGCAGCCCAGTAGATGTATATTTAGTGAAACCTTTTTTTGGTAGAATCCATGAGTAGTGTATTCCAGTATGAATGTTTCTCTCTATCTTTCCCCAGTCCTTCCCGCAGTTCAAGTCCCGTCGTTGTTACCCCAAGCCAATTCAGGAGCGAACATTTTGCATGGGCAGCGTTGCATACTCACGTGATGATCTTTTGTGTAATTCAACTTTCGTCCCGCGCGAATTGGATCCAAAGATTTGATATTCCTGCCAGAGGGCCGTCCGTATACATATTATAACGATACTCAAAGCCAGGATAGGTAAAGAGGAAGTAAGTGACACAGCACAAGAACTCCAATATGCAAGCCAGAACGGCATATGAGCCAATCGGTCCACCATATAAGCAACCCAAACAACCACATGAGCCAGCCAGAGGACGGCATAAGCAAGCCTTATAACCACACAAGTAAGCCAGAGAACCACACAAGCCAGTCACGCATGAGCAAGCCGAATAGCAGAGACAAACAAGCCACAATACCGCAACATAAGCACGCCAAACAGCCGACAAACAAGTCAGATAGCCACAAAAACCAGTCTATACATAAGCAAGCCAGGATACCACACAAACGATACTACCAAGCAATGCAATGCAGATGCCACACGCGATGCCACAGAGAGAACAACTCCCGCCACATGATGATGCACAACCACAAGCAGACGTATCCAAGCAATCAATAACACGAAAACTTCCCACAATCAGCACAAATCGAGTCAAATCACCAAACCTTTCTCCACTGCAGCGAGCCTGCGTGGCACCAAGGTCAGAAAACTCCATCAAAGACAAGCCAAAAAGGAAGTACTGGCGAGCTGAAGGCCCCATCCACTGGCGACTCAGGGAGCAGACCAGACCAGACCAGAGCACAGCAAAAAAGCAAACACCGCACGTCAACGCAACCCAGCAAATCCAAATCTACTCCTCACTCCCCTCTCGTCTCGCATTCCATCTCCTTTTCCCCGCTCGAGTCTCAAAATGCGGCGCCACAGCAGTGAAATCCTGCATGGTGCTCTCAATAGCAGCCTTAGTTCTGTTCCGATACGTGTCCACTATAAGCCGTGATCAAAAAGACAAAGAAACAACGTCAGAATAAGGGTTCTCTTCGACCATGTGATCTTTCATATGTATATGGATGGGAGCATCCAACACCGGTTCAAAAAAGACATAAGGGAGGAGGTGGGGGGAAGGGAGTCAAAGTAAAAAAAACAAGGGGTCATCTCACATGCTTTCTGCAGAAATACCGGCCGCCCCGCAAACACACGGCTCTGCAACCACGCCATCCGCCCAGCCAAGTCATTCAACTTAATCTCCCTCCCGCGACGACTCTTTCTCATCCTGTGAACTCCCAGAGCAGCTGCGCCGGGGTGGCAAGAGGAGCCCTCTCGGCCGCCCATGCCCAGGCTCATCGCCAAGTCAACTGCTTGGCTGCCGCTGCTCCCGCTCCCGCCACCACGCCTACCCAGCCCTCTCCCCTCAGTCTCCTCTCCATCCCCGGCCTCATCCGGTAAATCGTTCCCAAAGAAGCGCCTTCCCGTAGGACTAGGTGGCGGACTCTGCATCTCGCGCGGGAAATAGCTCCTCGGAAAAACACTCGCGCTTCTGCGGAAACTATCCGGGATTTCATTCGTGTCTACTCCATCAAGGGTGACGCGTACGCGGAGCCGGGACCCCCGCACGGAGTCATCTACTAGGATAAACTTGCGCTTCTTTGCCTCGGGGAGGTTCGGGAAGAGGCCCTCGGGTGGCTCAACTTCCGGCCGGTGGTGTTTTCGTCGGGGCACGGGGGCGGTGATGACGGTGGTGGAGGCGATGGCGGTTGCGCTGCCTGTCCGGGGGGGAGCGACTAGGTGGTGAGGAGGTGTTGGCCTGGATGGGCTGTTGCTGTTGTCGGGGTAGGCTTGGCTGAGGTAGCCTGTGAAGACGTGCGTGGGTCGCACGTCGTCTGGCCCTCCTCCACTTCCTCCTCCACTTCCTCCTCCGGTGTGAGGCGCGTGGGAGGCGTGAACTGCTACTTCTGCGGTGGGTTGATGATGGTGTTGATGATGGTGTTGCTGTTGTTGTTGCTGTTGTTGTTGTTGTTGTTGTTGTTGTTGGTCTTGGTATCCCATGCTGTGGCCTTTGTGATAGAGGTTTCGTTAGCGGGGACGCGCTCGGATGCTGGCTCGGAAACAAGAAAAACGATGAGCGCTTGTCTTTTGGTATGAAGGTTTAAGAAGTTGTACAACAACAAGTGCGAGCACGCAAGAAAGTAAGACGCGAAATGGACCAATGAAACATTGCACAGCAAAAGACTTCGTGCTCATCAACGTTTGTTTGTGTGTTGAGTGCTTTTATCTTGGTACAATCTCGGTACCGAGAAAAAAAGACGATGGAACGACTGCGCAGATAATGAACATGTTTATAAGCCATAATTCAGGCACAAATTGAGCTCGTCTAATCGAGAGTCGCATAAAAGACGCAGCAAGCAATGCAAGGGATCCCAAGGCAGCGAGCGCACCTTATGCGACTTCCATGGTAATGTACATGTTGTGAGAGAGAAGGGAGGAGGGGGAGGGGGGGGCCAGCCGGGGGGGGTTCCCTAGTTTTTTTTGGTCCTTTTCGTTCTTCTTTCTTTTTGTTGCTTCATTTCTTTGTGTAGCGTTTTTTCTGTCCCCAGTGTTTGCAGAGCAACACGTAACCCATGCGCGAGGAAACAATTCTCCCTAACCCCGTCCGACCCTCCTAAATCAAACTCAGATCATGAGGCGACCTCGGCCAACAACATGAAACTCTTTGAAACTTGTTTTTTTGGTTCCGACATTTGACAAATAATGTCCAAAAATGGGAAGACATGTAAAGAAAAAACAGGGGGCATAGCCCTCACAAATGGCGATACAAAAAGATTGGCCACCAATTTTACAAGCAACCCCCCTCCACCCCTTGAGCCCAAGGAGAAGAGCAAAGACAAACGACCGTCAAAAAAGACAATAGAGCGAGAGATGAAGAGATGATGAATAATAGAGATGGGGAAAAAAAATCCCACCAGTGAAGGGCTAACGCTGTCCAAAGCGAAAATGGCACCGTCCAGGCATCCCGACTCATCTGCTGCATCGATCTGCTATCGTGGTACCAGTCCCTGAAAAGGCGTACGATCCCATACGTTCAGAAATGGGAGCTTGCACAATACAAAGAAAGAAGACGGGCAGAAACGATATTTGACAAGGTACAGGAGGGCACTGAGACCAGGAAGCAGATCGACGCAGCAAGTGGTCGGGCAAGCCTGCACAGTGTACTTGAGGTGCTCCAAAGAAAGGCAAGCAAGCAGTGCAGAGACAGGCAAGACAAACAGGCAAGATGCAGAGGACCTTTTCCAAAAAAAAAAAAAAAAAGAAAAAGAAACACGATGATTTTACAACTGATGGTTATTAAACATACCGACTTCGTCTCCTCCGGTGGAAGCGCTGCCATCATGAGCCCCGGCGTGGTGGTGCATAGGCTGCTGGCCCATATTGCCCATGCCGGGCTTACCCATGGGCGGTGCCCCATGCATGGAAGTAGGAGCTGTGGGCATCCCTGATGAGCCGCTAGGTCCTGGCAAGTGTGAAGCGCCTGGATGCGGCGCAGGTGTTGTTGCCTGAACCTGTTTGCGGCTATTCATCTTGGCCATTCGGCGAACCCGTCGGCTTCTGAGACGAGGATCCTGGTTGCTGTTCCGCCAGCTGTCGACCGCCCTCTGAATCAGGCCTCGCTTTCCACGCAGAGGTGGATTCAGTTGCGCCAGCGCCCAGCCCACGCGGTTGCAGTCTGTCTCATACATCAGACGATTCCCGCGGTACTGGTCCTTGGGGCAGCAAGCCCGGGGATAAACGCAGTTGTCTTGCTTGAACTCGGGGGTCAAGTCGTCAATGCTGACCGACTCAACATCGCATCGGATGGTGTACTCCATCTTGACCCGGTCTCGGGAGTATTCAAAGGCGATCCACTGGACACCATTGCCGTCCTGTCGCACAACGAGAGGTGTCGTGGCCGGGATCGGTCCCGGAGCGGCGTTTGGGTTGACGCCGGGGGCCGCACCGCCGGGACTCTGCAGCGGAGGCGCGTTGGGTTGGTGCTGCTGGCTCTGGGGCATCGGAGATGTCTGCGCTGACTTCTGGAGATGTAGAGGGACTTGCGGCTCGATCTTGGGCCGGGGGCTGGCCGTCATGCCGGCTTGGGCATGTTGCGCCGCATGTTGCGCCATTTGATTTTGAGGTGCTGCGTGCGACATCATCATGTTCGGCTGCGAAGTCATCGATTGTTGCGGATGGTGAGGATGATGAGGGGCATAGGGAGAGGCCGTAGGATGGTGCGCCATAGGTTGGTAGTGCGATTGAGGCTGGTAGTACATGGAATGCGGGATGTGCTGAGACGGCGGCTGGCCGTACAAGCCTCGATGCTGGTCATGTTGCGAGGGAGAGGCTACCGAAGCCGGAGAATTGGATTGCGGCGTGTGATACGACATGGGAGGATAAGGAGGACGAGGCATTTGGGCAGCAGCCATCATGTCTGGAGTATCTGAGAAGTGCGACAACGAACGAGCATTTCGTTAGCCTTCTTGCAGATGGAGGAACGACGAATGATTACGACAGAAAGAAATGGTGGCAAGTTGCGAAACAGAGCATCGGCTGCCGGTGAATTCTGTTTTGTGCAGAAACGGAGCAGAATGGTGTGGAAACGTACCTGCGGATGTATAGCCGCTATTGGCCCCGGGAGTGCTGTAGGGACTAGGATGGCTGTAGTAACCAATATTTTCTTGGGCACTTCCGGCCTGGTTGCTATGTTGTTGATACGCGTGCGGGAGGGAATGCGTAGAGGGATATGTGCTCTGAGGATGTTGCGGCGGCGGAGGCAGGCCGTGATGCTGCTGATGTTGATGTTGTTGTTGTTGTTGCTGTTGCTGCTGCTGCTGTTGTTGTTGTTGTTGCTGTTGTTGGTGGGCCTGATGCTGCTGCTGCTGCTGCTGGGCTGCCTGGTGATGCTGCTGGTGCACAATGCTCGATGGCCGTGACTGCAGATGCTGCGGTTGCTGGGAAGGAGGCGGACCCTGTTGCTGGTGGTGGGGATGATGCTGCTGCATAGAGGCAACGCGCATCAGTAAGACATGGACATAAAAGAAGGGTGCTTGAACAAATAAAGAAAACAATGTAAGGTAGGACCGCGTTGGTGTTTTATTCCCCCCTGGCCCGGCTGTCAAGGTCTGGGGGGAAGCTATGGTGGGGTGGACCGGCCCCTGGCTGAGGACTGGGATAGCACGGGTGAGGCGCGCCAGACCCAGCATGACCAGGATGTAGAAGTAACCCTGTGCTGCTCGCGCTTGCGTACGGCAAAGAGTTGGCAGAAGCCACAGACCCCTCCCCCCGGCTGATCAGTTACCACCATCCATCACCATCACCGACTTGGACGTTTGGAGTCCTTTTGGCGAGCCTCGGACAATCCCATCACAGCCATCAATCTGTCCTGTAGACGTGACGGTGAAGGTTCCCCGCAGCACAGTAAAGAAGCCCGTCGAGGCACATACCGACTGGGACACTTTTCAACAGGCCCGTCCAACCAACAGGTCCAACCGCGGGCCAACAAGGCCGACTAGGCCGACTAGGCCAAACCAGCCAAGGGAAAAGAAGCAAAGACAAATGCGAACCGAGGGAATAACAGATTCAGACGACGGGTGAGTGAAGTGAGTGAGTGAGTGGTGATTGTGGGCAAGAGGAGCAACGTAGGAGCAAAGTAGGAGCAGAGTAGGAGCAGCGTAGGAGCAGCGTAGGATTGGGGGTGGGTATGGAAATGGGCTGACCATGTATACCATTGTGTTGCGAGGAAACCCGTCAATTTCTTGAGCAGCCTCTCGCCAAAGCTTTCTGCTCGAACAGTCTGCATATAGTGAGTGGAGGGACCGACTGGCTGAACTGAACGACTTCCGAGACGGTGGGCATACATTGACCAACGAGAACGAAACTCTGGTCAAATGCCGACAGAAGGAAGGGCAGGGAAGGGCAGGGAAGAGCAAGATATAGTTCCTCGAAACAAAGGCGCCAGGCGCGTTCGTCCGTAGACGTGTCTGCCTCAATCGGACCCAAGTCAAGCAACAGAACCAGCTGCACTGCAGTTCGAGTTCGACGGCGAAGTTTGGAGACGGCGAGCGAGAAAGAGATTGGCGGCCATGTGCCTTTTGCTTCGACTCTGAGCAGCCAGCCAGCAGTGAGCACGCTGGGCCCCGGGGAAGGGGGAGTGAGTCGAGAGAGAAAAAAGGGTGGGCGTGCAAAATTGGAGCACTGAGAGAGGGGTGGCTTGAGAAGAACACCAGGCCGGGGGATGACCGGGGGATGGCCAGCGCATGGAAGAAACGTGACAGGGGGGTGCCAGCTTTTGATGGCTCGGCCAATCAGGCGCGCAGCCGGGGGGTCAGGGGGCGCTGTCCTTGGGACAAGCTGCCCAATGGGGCATTCCTCAGCTTTCACGCACTCGTCCAGGCTACCCAAGAATTCCCACGACTGCCCATGACTATCTCGCTCAGGCTGCGGTGGCGCTCTGCTTTCTCGTGCTGCTTCATGCTCGCTGATGAGCGAGCGGTGTGGGCAGCAGCGGAGGCTGCCAGGCTACCCAGCGCCAGATCGAGGAGAATAGCCTGGCTGGTGAGTGATCAGGGTGGTCGAGAGACGAGCAAGGTCCTGCGTCTCGTTGATGGCCTTGTCCATCCGGGGAAAGGGATGTGGACGAAGCCGCTCCCTCGCATCCCAGCACAGCCATGCTCCTCTGCCGCCCCTTGTTCGAAGAGAAGGGCCAAAAGGGGCCACGCACCAACTGCCTCAGAGCTTGCTGCCCACTCGTCCCCCGGTTGAATGTCAAGGTTGTCGGCTGCAGCCAGGACCTAGCTGGGGGCGGCTGCGCGTGTGCGCCCGTCGGTAGGCTCCAGCAGCAGCTTGCAACATTCCATCGTACCTGGGTGCAGTTGTGCGCTCCTCCCGAGTAAGTGTCAAGGCCTTCCCTTCTGTGCACGACATGGTTCCGATATCCGGGTCGTCGCGACGCCCATGTTCACCGCCCGTGCTGTTTGTCTGCGGGCTCACTGAACATCACTGAACGTCACTGGACACCATTGGACAAGACTGGACACAGCAACTCGCTGGCCAGCGTCGTTGGCTGCAACGGGCTGTAGTCGCATCTGTCCCTGCGCTAGGCCACGTTGGCAACGCCTTGCAACGCCAAAATCAAACTGACGAAACGGCAAACGGCGCAGGATAATCATCCCAACGCAATCGCGTCGGCGGCCCACTCGGGACGCCTTCACCCCCAGTCGCCGGCCACCGCTCTTATGAAGAGCTCCACTCGGTGTAAACGGTGGCATGTCATTGGCTGCGTTTGGGTCCGTCTGGTTTGCAACAGTTGCCAATCTCCACCACCTTGTTTGTGGTCATGTCCAAATATAAGCGGCGTACCAATGCCCGGCCTTCTTCTAGGAACTGCATCTGTCAAGTTGCTGATCCGCGCTGACGAGGCTGACTGCCGGCGCGCATTTCGCCCGCATGCCAGCTGCCTACCAAGCTTTTGGTCCAAGGCACTGGCGCCTGCGGCCAAAATGCCTCTTGTTTCCTTGCATCCGAGATGCAGGACAGCAGATAGCCACCCGCACATGTGCATGCGGTCCAGTGGGAAGAGGGGACGCTGAAAACGAGAGAAAAGCCCAATGGGAAAAGTGGCAAGGGTGCAGGGCCAATGTCGCGGCAGTGGCTGCGAGGAAGCGTCCTCCCGACGAGAGCTCCGATGAGGGCGCCGACGAAAGCGCCGCCGACGAGGAATCGATCGGCTGTGCTTTTGCGACTTGGACGGGGCTGATGGCACGAGAGGCGGATGTCCTGCACAAAGCGTTCGGGTTGTCTTGCACAACACATGCAGCATTGCACAGTCGATCCACCCCTCCCTTGTCCGAGGCGTCCATCCAAGTCAGTCGTGAAACAGCGAATCCACAATGGGGGTCCGGAGCTGGTCAAGCTTGCGACGGGGCCCCTTGTTGCTTCGAGCATTTCCCAGACCCATCAAATAGGTTGCCGCCTGTCTGCTCAATACCGCTCATCACTTGATACGCGGCATAACTGCTTGTTATTGGCTCAATTCGTCGTCGCGTTCCAGGTCGATGTGCAAGAAGTTGCGCAAACGATTGTGCTCACCAAAGATCTCGAGGTGGCGGGTGTGGGTAATCAGACACGAGGCGTATGTGTGAGACATAAGAATTGCACAACTTACAGCGTCGGAGACTGGTTCTTCCTTGAAGTGACCGCGTACCTGCGGGTGTGAGGCCATTGTGACTGTCATAGATGCGAAGTCAAGGCCGATATGACTTCTAGACGACAGGAAATTAGCTTGGTTCATGCATTCCAACATCACTGCCGCAGTCCACATAGGTCGGAAGCCAGCGACTGTCAGGAAAAACGAACATAAATTACTTCCGAGATCGGCGGTCGATGGTGGGCCACAGATGCAGATGCTCAAGACGCGGAGGTCCAGATCAAGAGCTTGATCTGACGTGATTGATATCCAATAACTGTGGTAAAGGTCGCGATAGATGGTGCGATAAATGTTTCTGATCCAGTATTAGTTCAGTGTTCCAGGTGAATGAGAAGGTAGCTGAGAGCGACAGGAAATCAATTTGATAGCACATATCCAATCTCTTCTGCCCAGCCATAGGAAGACGGTTCTGGGTCGTGAATGAACAGCACTTCCGCAGCCTAGCCAAGACAATTTAAACTGCGCGCCCAGCTCTTGCGCGAACGCACCTTTTGTAGTTCTGAATGCCGATAGAACGAGTGACCAAAACTTTAAATCAAGAAAGAAGGTTTTTGCCTGCTTGATTTCCCGTCAACAAGTGTCAGTGGAGACGCCTTGTCTGTTGAACTCGGGGGCCGACTAATAAAGCTGCCAGGATATCTGTTGACATGTTAGCCGTCGTTAAAATAGCATGAGTGAATGGACACATAGAGAAAGAGCATGGTCACTCCGAACGCTCAGTGACTGCAGCAACTCCCAAGACGATGCTGATATGAGCTCTTATATTCATACATATGCTCTGAGATTTCATGGCCGCTGCTTTGGTGTAGAAAGGCGGATAGATACATACCTACGTTGGGCTTGGCAAGAATACCTAAGGCTTTCGATCTGTCCAGGGGGGGGGGGGGGGGGGGGGGGGGGGGGGGTGGGGAGATAAAGTTAGATGGGACGTCAATACCTAAATGTGAACGGTTCGTTGTGCTGTATGAAAGCACGTTAGTATGAGTGCATGAACAGGTAGACAGCATTCAAAGGAAAGACGGCCAGGGATAGGCGCAGCACCCATGCGCTTAAATGTGGTAAGCCTGGACCAAGCACGGGAGGGCATGGAGTTGTGTGGGAAAATAATGGGATGAGGCTCGAACAATGTCTCTCCGAGATGGCCCTAGGTGACCATGTCCCGGACGGGACCAGATGGCACCAGATCAACAGCAGAACGGCAGACTTTGGGGGGGCAGGGTAGGATAACAAAGAGTTGTTGTACTTTGAGTCACCCGTCATCTTGGCTTGCATCTCATCCCATAATCCCACAGCTCTTCTGGCACATCCAGTGGCATCAACATATGGGGGTGGTGTTACAGCATTTGAAAGAACCGCAGCAACAGGGACAAGGACGTCTCGAAAGCAACATGAACAAGAGGAGAAAAGCTTCATCTCACCTAATGGGCCTCAGGAACCGTAGTTGTGTAATGGTTGATATTGAATTGAGCTCTGTCCCAGTGTGGATCAATCGCCTGTGAGTTGGTGTCAGCGGCTGGGGTCAGCAATGGACCCTGGTCTGGGACAAAAGAGAAGCGCAGCAAGCCCTGCAGCACGACGAGAGAGCACAACGCGCCCGTACCTGAACGAACGCGCGACACGTCTGCCGAAGATTGTCGCGCAATGTATGGTATAAAGCAGCGTATCGAGCGTGGCTATAAAAACGATGCCAAAGTTCGTCCGTCGCGTTTAGCTTTGAAGAGTGAAGGCTGTTCCTGGTCGGTAGCTAAGTGGGGAGCCGAAGGCACAAACAGTCGCCGGCGTGCTTGTACTCGCCACAGCAAAAGCCGTTGTCGTACACACGTCGATGCGGGTCGAGAAGCAAAAGGGCAAAAAAATTATCGAGGAGTGATGCCGCTGTGGAGGCTTATCTATCGCGGCAGTCGTTTGCCTGCAGCTGGTGCAACGAGGCTAAGAATAATATGATGACACTATCGATCGGCGAGGCGTCGGAAATGGAAGCAATGCGATCAGGTGAGAAGAGAACGCGAGTGTCCGAAAAAAAATATGCAGCCGATGCTGATCTCAGGCGTTGGACGGCTTGGCTTACGGGGGGGGGGGGGGGGGGGGGGGGGGGGGGGGGGGGGGGGGGGTGGGGGGTGGTTGTTGTTCTCGAGCAAAAGTAGGAACGGTCGCAGGTAATGTCGAAGAGCTCGCAAGAACAAGTCGCAGCACTCGTCAAGCTCACGAGACGAAGATACACGACGCCGGCGATAATCTGAATGCGAAGGTTGAAGAAGTGCAAAAGAAATAAAAGATGGTGTACAAGATAGAGCGTGCCTGGACCTGTGGAAAATTGAGCAGGGATGGGCCAGCCTTGAGAAGGGGGTTTCCTAGTCTCGTCCTGGGCGGAAGGCAGCCCTCGGGTAGACAGGGGTTCTGAATTTCACAACACCTGGCGCCCAGTGATTATCTGCCGACTGACTAACTTGGCTGGGAGGGGGACGACACGACAAGGGACTATGAATTCTCAATGTACCTACCATACGGAGTAGACGCGACATGACGGGGGGGCTGCTGGTTGAAGGATGTTGTGAAGCACTCGACGGGGCGCGCCTCCGATGCACAGGCCGGCTGTTCTCTATCGCTGACGGCTGCTGGGTTTTCGCAGACGCGGGGCGTGTATTTACTACTCGGGTACATCCACCCCCCTCGAATACGAGTAGGTAGCGACGATGGAATACTCCGTGATTCCGTATGATTCACGTTTTTTGGTATGTATAATGTACCAGAAGCCGTTCCAATTTACAACAGTCACAGTCACAGTCGCAGTCGCAGTCACATTACGCGGTGCGCGCGAGCATCATGGCGGCCCATGCCGGGCGCGCGAGGCCGTGGCTCTGTTTGGGAAAAAAGGACCCTTTGAAGGCCGACGCTCTCAGCGAGCGGAGCAGCAACCGAGCCCGGCGGCCCATGGTCGCATTCCCGGCCATCCCAGCAGAGCATCGGCATACGAGACAAGGAGTGAAGTATGTACGTACCTTCTGCGCAGTCGGCTTGTCGTGGACTCGTGGCCAAATTCGCGGAGAAACGAAACAAGTGGCAGATGGAAGACGGGTTTTCCATCAACGGGAATCCAGCAGGGGGGAGGCTGGAGGGGTCCCCATGGCAAATCTGCGCAACGGGGTCGAAGACGTTCTGGTTTGGTCTGGTCGAAAGAAAAAAGAAGGGCTTGGTCGCGGCTAAGATACCGGGTCCCATTCTCCATTGAAGAACCATGATTGCGCATGAGCCGCGACCGAGTCGTGGCGGTGGACTACATTATTTACGGAGATGTGTACAAAGGTACATACATACCTATGTAGATACATACCTAATGTATGCCTCCATATGTACAGTACATCCCCCCTTCTTTGGGCAAGTTCGCGCCGTTATGGCGTGGGTGGCGGCGTGTGCTGCGGCCAGACGGCAAAAAATAATATGTACATGTACCTAAGACCATGACATGCAATTATGTATCTTCGGCACTCCAGAGTCCAGACTTCGCCAACGGCGTCCAAATGCCACGGGCTGGGCTGGCAACGAATATACGGGACAACTTGGCTTCGCCGGTTGCACGAGAATAACGCTTACACCAATTCATCAATCTTAGATGGCATCTTCTCTTGGTTCCCCGACTTCCGGTGTCCCTGCACGTGCATGTCCCACACAACAGAAAAAGCATGCCATGTGCAACAACAGCGCCAAATGGCATGTCGGCGCCAGAACGGCAATTTAACGTCCCCGACATTGACAATGCGTTCGGATTGTACATTATTAGGGGGCGTGTGCTCTATGCAGTTGTGCTCCGTCATTGGATCTTTGCCAGTATGTACTCCGTAATGTACAAGACAAAGTCGTGTTGTACGGAGATTGTAGATATGACCACGCATTTGGGCTTCGCCTTTTTCCAGCTCGTGACAGAAGAAAGTAGGTAAAGCCCGTTTAGAAGGCATGGACAATATGGCGGTTCACGTACCTATGTACATATGTCATGTGAAACACGAGATTGCAGGGCCAGACCCGCCTTCCTTTGAGTTCGTCTGTCCTTTTATCTTCCTCAATTCTGTGGTTTTTTTGGCTTCAAGTCATTTTGCTGCGTTCCCAAAGCCTGAGAAGAACAAGCGCATGGCCTCCCAAGTTACCACACTTCCTCTTCAGGCACTAAGTGGCAGCCAATCACAGCTCCGCATATGACGGATTTTTGTCTCGCCTTTCTGCCCTTGAGGATGATGTTGTAACTTGTAACTTGTTTTGTATCAGACTCAGCCAAAGTCCTCGCCATGATGTGGAAGCAAATACTGGCGCATACGTGTCTGCGCGTCTACTCCGTACATTCTTAGACGTGGTCTACTTCATGTCGCTTTTTTGAGACCCTGCGATCAGTCAAAGGCCCTCGACAACGTCACATAGGTAGGTATACATCGGTACATACATACACATACCTATGTATGTACCTTATGTACAATCCACAGCATGAGGCAGCCGCAGGAGGCACATCATACATGCCACCTGGCACCTGCACGTGGAGTCGGTAGGGGCTGCGTTTGGTCTTTGGAAACGTTACCATGGAGTCAGGGACCGGAGGCGCCGGTGAACAATGCGACGCTGTGTGTATGTACCTAGGTACCTACGTCAGACGGTAACATCATACCTACATGTATGAAGCCATGACGTCGTTGCTTGCGAGTAACTGACTGAACGTTTTACGCTTGTGGAGGAACTCAGGAACTCCAAAGCCGCAAAGAGTCGTGCGGGGTGGATAGGGTAGAGCGAGGCGTGCCGCTTCTCCGATTCTCGTGCAATTCAATGTCGCTGACAGCTGTGCTTTTTGAACCCGTCGCAAAGTCGCTTCCATAGCCGCGGCTGGCAGCGCAGCAAGGAGCGGGTTGGATCGTTGCATCTGAGAATGGCTGCGCGAATGCCATCGACATGGCCACATGGCTGCGGTGCGTCGTCAAACCGACTTTGACGCAAGGCAGGTTGAGAGGGTCGGCCCGTGTGTAGGGCTGACGAACTAGCAAGCATTATGTATGCATTGAAGACATTCCGACGCTCCTTGCAGAATCCTGGGGCCCAAGATGCCTTGCTGGCTTGCTGCCTGCATTGGGGAGGGGGAAAGGGGTTGATGGCACATTCTCCCGCTCTTCCAGAATGTTTTCAAGTTGCAACTGATGCGGAGAACACCTACCTACGGAGTACTGTACCTGGCCATTCGACCAGGGGGTAGCACTGAGCAGGCATTGTCGTTGGGCCGTGGGACGCTACGAACGCCTTGTCAACAACACCATCTGAAGCCATGCCGCGAGACCTACGACAATTTCTTACCCTAACGAGTGTTCCCCTTAATTCATCAACAGTTTTGTTTTTCCTTATTTTGTCTTGATGTATCTCTCCTTCATATTTCTCACAACAATGGGAGCTTGAGATCATGACAAATCGCCTTCGATCGCCTTCGAAATTTGCCCCAACGTGGGCGTCTTGGCCCTTTTGCTCTTCATACGGACTGGACTTTTTTGCGTGCCGACAACATAATGAGGAGTACCTAGGGTGGTGTGTAGGTTGATTGATGACCCACGGGCCACGAACACGTTCCAGAAAATAGAACGGCCAACTGGAGATTAGATCCAAAGGTAAACATTCCGTTGCGTTATGTATGTCGTGTTGCATCGCATTGCAATGGATTCTTCCAGCCGTGTACGAAATGAGTTGGTTAAAATGAGACAAAAGAGATGTGGCTTATTTTCGCGATTCGTTTCAGAGTGGAGAACAAAGTCAACCTGTAGGGCTGTACTCCGTACATATGTAGTCGAGAGTCCGAACTGAGGCCGATCCTCTCATTGATAATCAGACCGTTTGTTCATGTTGGCTTTGCTATCATTTTTGCGACCCATTGTCGCTAACATAGTGTACATACATACATACAATGTACTTCATACGGAGTACCTACGTAACTTCGTGATGGTTGGCTGTGTTGGCGAGCGGCACTGAAAAAAGTCCATGTACCAGTCGAGGTAGGTATGTACATGCTGAAGTCCCGACTACGGAGCAAAGTACTGCCTAGACCTAATTAAAGTACTGAGTAAGGTGCGTGCTAAAGTATACTGCAAGTCCTCCGTACTGACAGAAGTACATACTCCGTGCCGGCCGTAAGAATAGGTACACGTCAAGAGTGGATTCTTCATCTTCCTAGGCAATTTACGGAGCACACCCCCCTCAGCTGAGATGACAGGAGAGTCTCGAGTCAATTTCCCTGCCACTTCTGGGTAAATTGGACATGGAAAGCCGCTCCAATCCAACTCACCAGCTTCCTGAGCGCGATCTCGATAACGCGGCAGAGTCGCGTTGTGAGGAGATGGGTGAATGTAGTCACGTAGTGTATGATGAGGATGCTAGGCTAAGCTAGGTACATGCGTGAGGGGTCTTTATAGACACCCGCACGTGACACGCGTCGATAAGATTGAGAATTTGAGCATTGCGACGCCCATGCGGGTGACAGTCACGTGTGCAGACGCGGGTGCGCCGCGTACCTAGCCGGAATCAAGTTATCAACCCAAGAGGTTTTGTACATAGTTGCCACGAACGAGTGCAAAAGGCCATCGACCTCGTAGCTCATCACGAAGCCCATTCTCATCTCATAATAATACGTATGAGACTTTGTAGCTCGAGAATCCTAGGCCGCGTGTACAGAGTAGGTACATAGGTATGTGTGTATCGTGAATCACGATTAATGGTTGCATCTTAAATTCAAGTCCACACACACATACGCGTGCACACACGCCTGAAATAGATAGAGGAGCCGCGCCTTGTCAGGTGTTCTCCCAAAAAGAGCCAGTCTAGGTATAGTTGATGGGTTTAATGCCTCACATGTGTGTGCATAGGATTGGCGCGATGAAACTCAACGAGGAAACCGTTTGTTTCGATCAGGCTGATTGAAGGGAATTTGGCGTCTGTCTCGTCCGCCTTGGTAAGATGATCATTCGGACCTGAAAGATGGGCACTCGGGCAATCGGGCAACACTTTTTTAGTGCACTCACTTACATGTATGTATGTATGTACGTAATGTCCAGAAGTGACCACACAGGCTATTAGGCGCCATGGACGGCGAGTCTAGATTTTACGGAGTATGTAGAGGTGTGATGGAGACGGGCGAAGCTGACACAGAGCGGGACAGAGAGAAGACGCGGGTGTGGCTTCATGCGGGATAGAGTGCTTTTGCTGGAAACAAAGTGACAACTTCTGTGGCCCAGAGGGCTTCTCAGCGGGATGATCTGCGGCGTAGAGACAAGAAAAACAATGAGGCTAAGAACGGCACACGCAACCCGCATGATGCTACTCAGGACTTGGCCGGATGCTGCTCTGAGTCTCTGACCGAGGTATGTAACGAGAGTTTGTTTGTGTACGTTAAAACTTGAACTGACTATCATATGTGCTATGTGTGCATTATGTATAGTTACGCGGTGTACATGTTTATATGTGTGCATTGTGTTGTACATGTACACAAACATGCCAGAGAAGCGCATCTTCCCGCAGTTTGCTATTGCGGCCGCCAGAATAGCATGACACCACAAAAGAAAATAAGAATATGAGCGATAAGAAGTTATCAAGGGAAAAGTGCACTACTCCGTAAGCCTATTCAAAGCCTTATTTTCACACCTCTCACTTCTCACAGCGTCGTTGACGTTATCCATTCTTTATCGACTTCTCCATGCTTTGTCGCAGGTTTTGATTACATACTCTGTAGTTACTAGGTACTCCGTAGTGAGTCGTGACTCCGTGACGTGAGTGACGCGAGTGAACGACGCGCGGCGGGCATGGGAAACATAAATTGCGGAATCATTAGGGTGTGATCCACGAGCGAATGTAAAGTTTACATCGTCCAAGACCGGTACAAGTTGCATGTGGGGCCACTGTGGGGCGACCGCTTTGTACC